>ML219316.1:0-25950 GCA_004785975.1 Popillia japonica
TAGTAGAATGTATCGATAGAGTATTTATTTACCTTTAAAATGATACCAATATTTCCACTTTTATCTTTTACTATTTTCTTTAAATTCCAATTAAATAAATAATTATCCATGTTTTTCACGCATTGTTTATAATAATTAGTGGGAGTTATTTTACTCTTGCCGTAAGTTAAACAAAATTGTTTTCTAAAACTCTTCATTATCGTAAAACAACATAAGTTAGCAATAATCACAAAAGGAAATGATTTAATATTGTTATTGGTGAACGTTTTGGGAACTCCTTAGTTAGGAGTGTATGCGCAAAAGCCACATTTGTTAAACGTGGGAAATCGTGAAAATTTAAGAATACTTCCCCGGTTACACTACCTTCAAAGAAATAAGGCCCAACCACAAAATCATGTACTACGCCGGCCCAAACATTGATGCTCCATTTGGTCTGAGAACTATCAATATAGATTTTGTGGGGATTTGTCGTATCATAAAAATGAAAATTATGCCTATTAACAAAACCATTTCTGTGAAATGTGCACTCGTCTGTAAAGAGCACAAATTTAAAAAAATTCTCGTTTTCGACTATTTGTTGCTGCGTCCATTGACAAAAAGTAATTCTTTTCTGAAAATCATTCGCGGTAAGTTCTTGATGCAATTGCATATGGTAGGGATGGAACTTATTGCACTGAAGACACTTTCCAACGGATGATTTCTTTAATGCTAGATCTTTACTTAATCCTCTTAAGCTAATTTGTGGATTTTCTACCACCGCAAGACAGACCGCCAGTTGATTTTCTTCATTTAGAACTCTTTTTGTTCTGCCTTTTTTCTCGTATGCCACGCTTCCAGTACGATCAAATCTTTCCTTTAGTGCCTGCAGTATTCTTTCATCGGGATGTCTACTGTTCGGATACTTTTCCGCATACACTCGTGAAGCCAAAAGGTAGTGCCCAAAACATTCACCCATAACGTAGATCATGTTTACTAATTCTTGACGAAAGTATTTCATTGTGGTTTACAAACAGCAATATTATTTACTAGTGTGTAGCAACTCGATGTTTACTTAGCCAACGTCAGAATTCACACTCGTCTTCTGAATTGAAACCATGACAACAAATCAAACACTCGTAGTAATTACGCTTTTTCTTATTTGTGACCCTTCAATTGCAATTAAAAAAAATAGTCAAAGGCAAAAGTGTTTATGTTGTTTTACGATAATGAAGGGTGTTAGAAAACAATTTTGTTTAACTTACGGCAAGAGTAAAATAACTCCCACTAACTATTATAAACAATGCATGAAAAACATGGATAATTATTTATTTAATAGGAATTTAAAGAAAATAGTAAAAGATAAAAGTGGAAATATTGGTATCATTTTAAAGGTAAATAAATACTCTATCGATACATACTACTAGATAGATGGCATTCCATTTAAGAAAATGGCATAAAATAGAATTGAAGATATTATGCAAATAATATTTTTGGACACCCTGTATAATAAACACATAACATTCTACTCTTATAAGATAAAATGATGCCAGTTCAGACTTTTCTCAAAATTTCATTGAAAATAAATGAAAAATGACGGGGGAATTAAAGTTTAACTAAAGTAGTGATTTCGGCAAAAAAAAATATAAAAAAATCAATAACTTGGTAACGTGGCATTTTAAAGCAAAGTTATTTTATGGGTAAACAGAGCATCTGAAAGTACACTCAGTTCAATAGAAATAAGTAGGTCATTCAATTTAAAAAAACATGATAATTACGTTGTACGGTTTTTTGGGACAGCCCTTTATAAGTCAAATTAATTTTAAAATGTGGTTCTTTTATCCTCATTAACATACCGTCAATCAGAATTTCTATTGAGTTAACGATATAGCTACAATCAAAGACCGCGGTCTTAAATGGACACACTGTATATATAATTTATATATAATTTTGTCGCCTCCATACGGAAATAGCTCTTAAAGGCTAGGCAATATCTTTGAATGAAATTTGGAAATCTGAATTCAAGTAAATTTTTATTCTTCATACTTAAGAAACCCTCTGCACCACATAAGTTAACAAACCGGAGAAGAGCACAGCAAAACACAATTTGTGCTGCTCGGATGAACAAAACTGATCCGGAAATCTAGTGACAGTCTTTCAGAATATCTGAGGATTCGAGACAGTTTAAAGGCTTATTAGTACCTAGTGATTCATCATGGAGATAGTTAATAACAGTATTGTGGTAACTTGTACAGCAACTAAGGAGGCTTTAACGAAAAAAAGTATTAATTGCACATTTTGTCAAATTATTATTAGTATTAAGTGTCCAGCGTTTTCGTATTAAGTAATATTTATCGTGTTGAACGTGTAAAGTTTTAATCGATTTGCTTGATATTGAATAAATTTGTTAAAGAAGGCAAGAAAGTAGTGACGAGAGAAAATTGGGAAGAGTATAACGAAAGAAACGGAGCCACCATGCAAATGAGATGTTGAATGAGCTATACTCAAAACATTTTGAATGATGCTCGCCAAATGATTTATTTACAGTTTTGAAATAATCAGATATGATGTGATGGAAAGGCAGCTTGTCTGTAGTTACATCCAGACGCTTCCTGCAAGGAAGGTACATGCCTACATACTTATGTACATGTGCCACAAATTGCATTAGAGAGAATATTTGCCTGTAGCAAATCACGCTAATCACAAAAAAATTAACTAACGTCTTAGTTAATATCTCACAGAACAACTCTTTTATTAGCAATCATTACATTAGAGAATTTAGGAACTTACACTTTAAGGTACTTCTTGTCAAGATAAGTTAAGATATGTACATATGTATTTTCTTGACACGGATAATCGGTATAAAGTTAAAATGTTAATCACGAAAGTCTGACGTTCTCAAACTAAAGTAGTGAAGACGCTTATTTACTTTTAAAAATAGCATAAGCTTTTACTGATAGATATGCATAAATATTGTCAATATTTTCCATTTTGATGACCCGCTTAAAATATTCAAAACGACAGCTCGTGGTGTTGTTGCAAATCCATTATTTTAGCTTAGAATCTATTTGATCGAAGGTTCAACAATAGTTTCATTCCCTCGCCGTTATGTTACAATATATAATTTATACATTCTATTATATTGTGAATTAAGTCACTATCTACACACATCAGAATACATGCTGTGTTATATATGCCTAATTAATTCAAAACTATTTTTACGCTGTCTATATATTCGATACACGCGGAGAGAACATTATTTTTTCCGAAAACGCTCTCGGTGGTCGATTGAAAGCCTGAAAGAAATTTATTGTATTGACTCCGTAAGGACATTACACTACTAAATTTTCGCCAGTACGTAATTTACTCCAACCGGAAACTGTGTAGACACCGCGTCTAATGCACATTTATGGAAATTGGTGCAAGCCCGCCTTCATCACGATAGTATTTTACACACATGATTAAACGAGTCATTTAAAACCGCAACTCCAACGAATCATGTGCGCTTATACATATAATACCTTCCATAAATAATGCCACCGCAGGCTGAATACATATTTCAATATTACAATTAATTCAATAGCACTAGTTTGTGTAGTTAAGAAATTTGAAAAGATTTCAAGTGCTCGACATAATACGCAAAAAATACAATGTTTTAAGTTAAATCCAAAAGCATTCTCTTAAGTCATTTCTCTATACTTCACTTAATACTAAATTTTAGATTTAGTTTTAGATTTAGGGTGCTACGAATTATAAAACTCGAATAATATAGGCGGTTCATCCAAAAACCTAAACTAAATGTTAGTGATTTTATAGGGTAACAGTATGTTTCCTTCCGTAATATTGAATAAAAAGAAAATCACTAGATGCATGTACCGGGTGTCGACCGATTCATTGTCAACATGGGGATCTCCGTTATTACGAGAGATAGAGATTTTGTTAAATGATATGAAGTTCTCCCGAGGTAAAATAGTATTGAACAACATAAAAAAACTTTGGATATTTAACGTGGTTCAGACGTTGTGGCAAAAAAAGTGAATTATTGCGTTTTCGATTTTTTAAATAACACCTATTTTTAGGATTTAATTTGCGCTTTCTTACGATACCTTTTTGGTAGGAATCTAGTGATGTATTCAGATTTTTCAAATATGTCATCGTAGTTGAGTTACAACTGTCAACTTCATTTTTTCCTATAGGGCCCATAGTTGGCTCTGACACATTTAAAAAGATTTGTTTCTCTTCTTGTCAAGAAATTCAACTTTCTGTTAAAGTAGATGACTTATTTTTAAAAAAGTCGAATTCACTTTTTTTGCCACAGCGTCTGAACCAAAGTGCAAAGTGTTTTTATGGGGTTCATATCATTTTATCTCAGAAGAATTTTATCTCACATTCATTTCATATTATAGTATAGTATATTTTCCCCTATACTTGTTTACAGTTCTAAATTCTACAAAGTGTCTATCCAAGGGACCAAAGTAGCGGGGGGTAACAATCTTTAGAAATTTGACTATTTATACTGGAAGCCACACACCTTTTTCATATGTCAATTTTTATTATTATTATATTTTTATTATTTTCATATTTTTAATTTTTCAATGTTTTGACATTAAGTTATATGTGCAGCTATGATCCAATAAACTATTTAGTTTACATCAAGCGGCCTCAATCTTAACGTTAAGAAATGTACTGTTGTGTGCACGTATCAGTTCGTCAATTATTGTGGATTATCAGGTTAATCATATTTCACTAAAAAGAAAAACAGAATTTAAGGTTTAGGTGTTTTTCTGATACTGGTTTTACCTTTAAACCACAAATCATATCTGCTTGCAAAAATGCATTTAATTCTCTTGTTTTCCTGATGTATAACGTTACTTCGCTGACATCGAACTCTTAAACATTTTATACAACGCTTATGTGCTCAGGAAACTGGAGTATGCGCCATTGGCTTGGTCTGCCTTTTTACACATGTGATTGTTTGCAGCTGGATAGAATTCGGCGTAAATTTCTAAAATTTTTGTTTTATAACTTGGATGGAACTTATCGAGAGGTTGGTAGAGTTGGAATTGCTGA
This sequence comes from Popillia japonica, assembly GCA_004785975.1. Taxonomy (NCBI): domain Eukaryota; kingdom Metazoa; phylum Arthropoda; class Insecta; order Coleoptera; family Scarabaeidae; genus Popillia; species Popillia japonica. Next base: position 5,047 of record ML219316.1, read on the forward strand.
AATATCATGATATGCAATCTTTATCAGAACGTCGTGATGCTCTGTGTCGCAAATTTTGTACTAAATTTAGTTAGTAACAAGATTAATTGGCCTTATGTTCTGGAGAATATGGCGTTTCATGTTCCACGCTTAAACTCTAGAAACAACTGCTGCTTTAAGCCATCTCTAGTCAGGACAAATCTGACGAAATGGTCACCTAATTCAGTAATGGCACAGCTTAGAAATACTATTAAGCATGATATATGTTGCTAAATTAATTCCTGTTTGTGCTACTTACTGTTATTTACTTTATAATTCTTGTTTGTGTTATTTAGTATTATTTACTTTACTTTGTAAATTAAGCGATACATTTTTCAATTTGTGTTCTCTCTTGGGTTTGTACTTGCTGGACATCTTAAGTAATTTGTAATAAGTTGTCTTCTTTTATTTCAAAGCAATGGTGCCAGATCAATTAATATGTTTGCAGTTGGCAGTGCTGGTTTAACTCCAGAAGTGCAAATATGAATTTGACAAATGTCAAAATCGTTACGTGTGTTGATTTCGATAGCACGTAACCATTCTTTTAAGAACGCATTTCTTTTGCACATTTAGGGAAGTGGTCATTGAATATATAAACCGTAAAGTAAAAATAAGGCAATCTTTCAGAGTACTGATTGTGAGTCTCACTGGTGTGATAGAGTCTTGAAGAAAACGACATAAAGGCAAAACCTTTAGTATTAAAGAGAAGCAAATGATACCCAATGTATTTAATTACTTTACGGAAGAGGTTATGGCTGTCAGTGATGCGGTTTATGAAACCAGCAAAGCTGTAAAGTGTTCAGACCGCAGCGTATACAAAATACGAGACAAACTAAAGAAAGCACCTTTATCAACTCCAATAAAGCAGAAAAAGAAAAGGAAAGGAACGCAGGGAAATGATCGTTTATGAACATATGACGAAAATGTACAGGCACTTGTTCGTCGAAAAGTGCATAACTTATTCATGGAAAGTGTCCCACCTACATTAAATGTTATCCTTTGTGCTATAAATGCTGATGGTGATTCTCCAAACTTCAAACGAACAACTTTGTATGGATTGATCGAGATGATGTCATTAGATGGAGGCATCAAACGATTCCGAAAAGAAGGTAAAGATTATTTGTATTTCTGTTATGTACTGTATACTGATGACTCTTGGGTAAATATAGGTCATTCAGCAACTAAAACCTGGACTGATACCACAATTAAATCTTCTCATCAGCCTTTTTGTGAAGGTCTAACCACATGTTTTAAAAACTCCAAGTAGTTCTGGACCATGGTTGCTCTGGTTCATGCAGGTAATGAAAATGGATTTATTCTTGGTGCAGAACTTCTATTTATTTGCAAAAAGGAATACAGCCGATGCACATAACGAAATGGATGGAGAAGTATATGAAGAATGGTTCACTAAACAATTGCTTCCGAATATATCAAAAATGTCAGTTATTGTACTTGACAATGCATCACATCATATTAGAAAAGTGGAAAAACTACGGCATGGAAAAAAAGATCAAAGCATTGAATGGTTAGCTTTAAAGTAAATTCCTGTCGAAAGTGGTATGCTAACGAGAGATTTATTATTCACAGTATCTCAAGTTAACTCTCAATACGAAAAATATTAACTTGATTTAATTGCAAAAGCCAACGGCCCCTATGATTGTGATTTGAACCCAATAGAAATGGTATGGGCACAAGTAAAGCATTACATCAAAATGAACAATTCAACATTCAAAGCTAAAGATACATCAGAGCTAATTACCAGAGATTACAACAATGTCACAGTTGACAACTGACAAGATTATATTGAACTTGTTAAAAAATTGAGAATAATATGTGGATAGCAGACGGACTGCAAGATGAAATCGAAGAGTTTGTTTCGTCCTCACTTAACACTAACCTATAGACAAATATAAATAAATCACATATTTTCTGAAAAAATATTAAAAAGTATAGATTGTATTTTTACTTCACTACATTGTATAATACATAAATATTTATAAAATTATTTCGTCTGATGTACCTCAACAATTAGATGATACAGATATTACAAGATATGCTAAAGCGAGAAATTCTGAAATTATAAATATTAAATATATGTATATGAAATGGAAGTACATATAACCATATTTATATTTTGTACATATGTAATATGTGTGTTTTATCAAGCATACGTATATGTCGCATTTATCAGTCATTTGCCGTTAAATTCCATGAAAACTTGTTATTCAATAAATGTAATCTTACAATAAAATTCTAACCAAAAAGTATTTTAAATATCTTATCATTTATTAATTGCTGCCAACCTAAATTAGTCGTGGCAACAATGCCATCGGTTTCCATAAGACACGTACTGAATACTAAGGTTGGAATGATCTGTAACAACATATTTTTTTGTTGTTCACAGTCATCTTTTAAAATTCTCACCAACAGAGATTGTATCACTTTTTCATTAGATACTTATTATTTTAAATAAATCCACTGACCACTAGTTTAGTTTGAAATCATCCATCTTCAAAAAATCTACGATTACTTCAGTGCAGGAAAAATGTTCTTTTATATAGAAACAAACATAGGTATTGGATTTTGGACAACGCTATCAATCTTTACTAGAGAAACTTAAATTTAGCACAGGCAATATTATACCGCGTGGCCAAATAAGAATGCAAACTGCTGTATCTCGCAAACTATTCGTCGTGGTTACTTGCAGTAATACAATTTTATACTACTGTAGCGGTATTACTAAGAATAAGACATATCACAGATAAGATGCTTTAATGAAACAATAAATACTTTGTCCAACGAGACCAAGTTTGTTAAAACTCGTTCAGTCGTTTAGGAGTTACAGCTCTTTACTTAAAAAGCACTGAATGACCCTGCAGCAGTTTATTTTAATAGATACGTTAAAAAGTGTTAAACAAAAATAATACGATTAAAGCTTAACCATAAAAAGGATATATTTTTTGGTAATATTTACTAGGTGGATTTTAGTGAAAAATCACTTTAGAATCGCGGTTACCTCCACTGACAACTTTTGACCGCTTTAGTGGTAAGCGTTTTTACTGCAAGGCACTACGATGAATAGTTTCCGAAATACATTCCTATCTAGCCACTCTGTACGGTGAAAAAAATTGCCAAAAACTAAAATAACAGCGCTGTAATACATAATCAGGACTAAAACAAAGCTTAAGTATAGTTCATACGCAACATTAAAATGTGTTATTGTTTAATTTAATGATAATCAAACTGCAGCAGCTAAAGAACCAATTTCCACTAAGAAATAGCCCAGAACACTTACCTATTGCCTATGAAACTTTCAACAAAATACATACCAAATCTGCATCGGAATTTATTGATATTACAGGGTAGATAACAAAATGTATGCAGGAAAGTGATACATGTATGTATATTACTCTTTTTCAAAACTACTCAAAGAATACATGTACATATACTGTAAAACCGATATTTGTTATTCAATCTAATACACATTGTGTAATACACGAAACAATAAATTGTATTAGGATACAATCACCAAAAGTAAATATGAAGAGATCCTTTATATGTAAAGTAGAGTTTATAAGAGATTGATCGTGCAGAGAGGTTACGTATCCTGACCTCTATCCAGCGGTGTAGTCGTGATATTTTGCGATTATCGCCAGTTGTTTGAACTTCGCGCGCACTGTACATTTCCATTTCTTAAGGTAGCATGAGAAACGCGTGGGCGGACGAGTTCGTAGGTCAAGCAGGCCTAGTATTGTGAACTATATACAGAATGGGTAAAATTTAGGCTTTTCTTACGAAACCTCTGTAATCGTGGAAGGAATTATGAGTATATATTATCATGAGTATAAATCATTTATACAATGGTATTTTTTCTTATACAGGTACTGATATTTCTGGACTAATGGTTTCTTTTGTGAAAAAAGAAGTTGCAAAGATGCCCATCCGGTCAGTAACTTGGAAATAACTCCATTTGTAGTGTAAATTCTTGATCTATAACAAGAATATGACCAACAACAAATTAGCGCTTTATTATACAGATGTACGTAACATTTAACTCAGTTTAGCCCAATTCTGGTGTTTTCCAGCAAGTATTCTTTTAAAAGGCGCATTTCTAATGTCATGTAGTACATGTATTATATGTATGTATATGCATTACTTCTAATCGTATAAATTACGTTATCAATATAGAGTGCGGTAAAACTTTCTCCCTATGTGTAAAGTTTAATAAATCAAATATGCATTATTTGAAATACAAATATTTTATTTTAATGTCTTCACAGTTCAACTAAAACAGCTTCATTTTAATTGGTTCTTAATATATCTCCAAAGTGCTGTCCACCATTGTTGCAGCACTGTCGCAAGCGATTTCTGAAGTTTCCCGTAGCTCTTACTAACATTTCTAGCGATATTTGAGAAATTTCCATACGGATTGCCTCCTTCAGTTGTATTATATTCCTTAGACAAAGTTTGAAGACTTGAGCTTTGAGGAATGGCGTGTCGCAAACAAATCATGCGTCCAGTAAGCATTTCTTTCAAACGTTGTAATAATGTTCGAGATGTGTAAGCTGTCACCCCATCCTGTTGAAAGCAGACATTGTGCACGTTACGTTCTGCAAGGCATAGACCGAAAAAAAATTGAATCATCGCTATGTAGTGTTCTGAATTGACACTAACAGCCCGATTTCATTCTTAAACGTAAGGTCCGATTATCTCCATTTCTGACACGGTGTACCACACTGTGACATTATCACAATGCAAAGGCTTTTCGTGTATGTCTCTAGGGTTATCGGCACATCAGTACTGAAAGTTTTGCTTGTTAACGCTGCCAGAGAAGTAAAAATGTTCGCTCGGATAACTTTTATATACATACCTTATCGTTTGCATATTAATTTGATAGATTTAAATTATTTGATTCCAAATAATCAAAATATTAACTATGAGCTATAGATTTACAGGTTCGGTGGTGAAATTGGTAGTGTGGCCATTTTCTACTTATATACGAGTCCAGGTGCCAGTACTATTCATTGTTAGAAAAGACGTAGCTGATGATACTTTTTGGTAATTGATACAAATGTATAACTAGGAGAGTAGGCCCGAGCGATTACCACTTCTGGTCTACTTCCGTCCGTTCGCACCGCAATGTTGAAAACATTTTACTAAAAACAATTCCTACTTTTAATTTCACTGCTGTTGATCTAGCGCTACATCACATTCTTCCTTCACATTTGCTAAGAGCTTCGGAATCGCTTTCTCTTAGTGAGAATTTATTTGTCGCAATCTTTTTCTGTATATAATTATGGTACCATGAAACATTTTACTGGGGTAGTGATAATGGGTAATGATAAATCCTTACTTTACCTTTGCCTTTCTCAAAATCCGTGCCATTAACATCTCTGCACATGTTTGTGTGTTTCAACAAATACATAAGTACTATACTTTGCATTTAGGTCCAATTACATACATTAAATACGAGCTATTTAGCTATCTAACACTGTTAGAGTGGCTACCGAAATTGGGTAGCTGAAACACTTTAAAAAATCGGCTACTTATACTCGTATGTCCTTGTTTTATGTAAGAAACAATAATGCTACTAATAAATTCGTTAGTGTTGTTAATTATTAATTCGTTGCAGAACAAATAATTTGTTGACTAAATAGTATGAGTGGAACTGTCAGATGACAGACAGTATCGGAACAGTACAATAATCGCGTGTTTTATAAGAAGGCACCATTTCAGTCTGTGATATCAAGGTTAGAAATAGAGATGCAGCTGGAATAATTTCGGAGGTGTTCTAAGGAGATTCGGAATAGTACATACATATATCATCCGCAAATGGTTCCTCCAATAAATAACGCTCTTTGTGACACTATTTTGCACGTCATAAAAAATATTCACCGTATCTCTTGACGAAGTAAAACACTAACTCACTATCACCCCAAAAATACCACACACTTTGATAAATTACCAACGCGTTTTAATAACAAAGCTGTTAATGCGATAATAAAACTGTTTATTATTTGCTTCTTATCTTTTATAGTGCATTGAGTAATAGAAGTACATATTAGCAAAGAGATATTACATTGACAAATATTTTACGTTTGTCACTCAAATCATGTTTTGGAAACTATATAATTCCAAGTAACGCCAATTTATACAAGCATAAACAAAATACACTGTTCAACCTACTCAGGGACTATAAGTTAGAAACTGTTCTACATTCGCAAGAAGCAGCAAAAAACTATTACTCTATCGAAAAAATCAATATGAAATTTTATAAAAATGTAGGGAGCGGAAGCATTGTACGAATCTCTAATGACAGTTAACGCCTATGTTTATAGGCTACAGTCTATTACAGAAGTGTTTCGCCCAGAATGTATTGAATTATGCAGGCAACGACTGCGACATAAAATTTAAATCAGAATTATTATACATGGTTTGGCAACAATATATGTAATAAAGTTTTATAACTGTCGTAAACTGAAATCGTATATATCTAATATACACAACATTTTTATGTTTCAAGTACTCAGCTTAATGGATGGCGGAATAACATATTTCACTTTCCTCCTTTGGTGTTCCGTTGGTATTATTGGTTATTCTGTAGTCTACTTTCCCCGAATTTTTACTATTAGGATAATATTTCTATAGAGGATATAACAAAAGTATGGGGACAAACTGTGGCAGCAAGTTCTCCACATAAAAAACATTGGAAAACGTTCCCGTCAATATATGTATGTCCAAAAACGCATCAATTCATAAAATATTTATTGCATTGTTCGATTAGTTTAAATGTATTACCACTACGTTTTACGGGCGATGCGTCCAGACGTTGTCTGGTAGATAATCTTCCAGACCTACTAGAAAATGTTCTTCTAGAAATAAGAATTAACATGTGGTACATGCATGATGAAGATCGTACACATTTTGATCGACCAGTTTGTGCTATGCTTGATGAGATCTACTCAAATAGATGGATAGGCAGATCTGGACTAGTGACATGGCCTGCAAGGTCTCTTGACCTCAATCCACTGAATTTCTATCTATGGGGACACTTCAAATCTTTAGTGTATGCGGTTGCAATTAACAACGCAGAAATATTACGCGGATGCATGTTTGCTCTTTGTGATTCCATTCGTAACCATCCTGGGATCTCAGAAGGATGCAACAATCAATGATGCAGCATGTCCATGGCTGCATTGAGCCAGAAGAAGGACACGTGGAACATTTAATTTAAATAATACTTTTCGCAATCATTCTAAAATAATACATTGTACGTTTTGTAATCAACGAATGTAACCATGTTTTTCATTATATCTCATAAAATGTGCGTTTGCGGATATGCATATGTTGATAGAAACTTTTTTTGTTTTTAAATGGAGAGCTTGCTTTGTCTCCTTAGTTTTGTTACACGCTGTACATATATGTAAGTTCTTATAAAACATTTTCAATTTTAATGTTACATATATTCAATATAGTTTGAGTATTTCTCTATATGAAATTAGACATCATACAAGAAGATACATATTTATTTATGTACATATTACATACAAGCGTGTTCAATCGCTTTTAAAATACAAGAACATTGTTGACCATATAACATTCTTCAGTTGTCACTCTTCTTTCTTGTGCTCAAATTCACCGATTTCTCGCGTTCCTTATTTTTTATGACCTGTTGTGCTACTTTACCGGGTGTGAAGAGGTCTACAGCAACAAAGAAATTAAAACTGAAGAGTGAAAACTATTTAACCCAACGATACCCAAAACAATTCAATGCAAGTATATCTAATAATAATAATAGTTTCTAATTGTTAGAAATAAAATTAAATAAAAACAAGCCATTTACATATAACTTTTGAAAGGATGATATATTCATCTCAACGACACCGCAATTCGTGTGATCAATAAATGAATTAAACATGGCAACAGTTTAGTATAGAGCTCATAGATCGAAGATCTCGTCTGGCTCCGTACGGGAGCTCTCTCACACGTCTGAAATTAAACTGAAAGAACCGTAAACTTATCTGTGAATCCTTTACGTACCCGAGAAAATTATCTTTCTCAGCTTCTGCTTGAAAACGTTTCCGCTGAGAACATAAAGTTAGAGAATTGCAATCTTAAACGATACAATTGTCTAGTAGTTAGTGCTCTTTTCTGTCATTTCAATGTTTATTACGATTCTCGAACGTGATTGAGTTAATGCGCTGAAGGTGACTCTCCGCTCTGCAATTAGGTTCACGTCTGCTAACATTTAAGGAATTTATATACAAATCGATTACCTACCAACAAAAAATGATTAGTATTTACATACATTTCGTACCATTTATAATAAATACTTAAAGAAGCTTAAAATAGTACTTTATTCACAAGAATGCATACAACAAATAGATACTAGACCGTGCTTTTGGTTTTTGGACATCCTGTGTATCTACTTCTAAAAATGAAAACATATTCTCCACAAAGCATTACACACATTTAGGAATCAAATAAGTGATTTTTATTTTATAAATGCGAGCATTTGTCAGTCTTTCCTGGATCCTTGAATGTATTTAAGTATCGTAAGATCACTACACAACTATATTACGGCTTTGTTCAAAAGGAACCGTTATTGTTGGATCTGGAAACGGTAAAATCATTGATATAGCATTTATATAACAATATTTTTACTAAGCTCAAGAACGGTGCAAACAAATAGGCGCTCGATTATCTTGCATTTACTCTATACAAAAGGCATAGTATCCTCTATAACTCCTGCTTCGCTAATGTGGTGGCGTAAAGCCAGTGTAGGAAATGCGACAAGCGGTGTTGGCAAGATTCAAGAGATTGGTTGCCTAGGTATCACGGAAACCATATTATTCGACACCAACGACGACCATGAAAACCATTGTCAGTCTGCTGCGCTACATATGACGATGTGGTGAGATGCAACGATAGGAACCTACAGGATAAAATGTTGACGCAGAAGACATTCTAGACTACCAGAATGATTATCGATTGGACGAAATACTAACTTATGATCAAGCCATGCTCAAAACTCTACAAGCTATCAGATTTGATTTTAAAGTATTAATGGAGTGCCAAATTACGTTGAAATAGGTAACAAGCTACTCTGTGCTCAGTGAACATAAATTTCCTGACACTTTAGTCAAGTTAGTAGACCTTTTACGGGTCCAGAACAAACATGGAATATTTCGTTTAGCATGAGACACTGTAAAACCCGTTGTGTTCATCCATATAAGGAAAGACTCCGTAGAACAGTCTTTATGAGCACGTCCAGAAGCGGCAAATCGTGAATAAATTTTTGCGCGTCTAAATTATATTTTCGACCAATTCACGAAGTGCAACCAGGTCGAGACGCTAAAACGTTGTGGGAACACAATAGACCTTTTGACCGATCGCCCATTTGGGGTGAACATGCCTAAGTAAAATGCAGTTCTTTAGCGGTGCAAACAGATTTACCATCATTGACCGTAAATTTGCAATTAGTAAAGTACTCAACCTGAATAAAGTTAAGTTTATGTATAATAGAACGGTTGCAGGATTCCCTTTACGATTTATTTATTTATCGTATGGCATATACACTAACAACATTTATAACAGTATTAAGTACATATATTACAATTTTACATTTACTTTGTATTAAATTCTGTCGCCTCTGGTATCAGTGGCAAAGAGTCTTTGGAATTTCCAAGCAAGGTCCTGCAAGAGCATTCTTAAATGATGTGCTGTATCGTGTGTCCCTTTGCACCACGTTCGTACTCCACCGTCGGACACTACCCTTATCTATCCAGCATATCTGCACACCTACCATGGTTAGTTCTTACTCGGTTTAAAATAATCCAGTCCCCACGTTCCCGTTTTCCAATAATGTATAGAATAGTAGTCAGGAGGTCGTCTTGGTGATAGTCTGACTGCCAGTTGTTCTAGTTCTTTAGCGGTATCGAGGGTGCACCACAAGGAGGCGAACTAGATTTGCACTTTACGATAAATGTGGCCATTAGACTAACTAAACCTTTTTGTTCCTTGGTTAGTAAAAGCAATTAAGAGCAAAGAAATAAATATTCACAAAATCAACATGTTTTCTGGGAATTCTACCACTGAAATACAACTTCCTAACCAATTAGTTCCTAATTAATATTCCGTAATCATCAACTCATAGACATACGACGTAAGCACAAATATTCACTGGATCTCTTGGTGCCGAAGTAGAACTCTAGATCACTATCACCCACAGGACACCAAACACTTGGATAAATGCCAACGCGTTTGCTGTCGAAACGCGTTGGCATTTATCCAAGTGTTTGGTGTCCTGTGGGTGATAGTGATCTAGAGTTATACGACGTAAGTGTAAACAAAGTATCAACTTCGTGAATAGGTCAAAGTTCTAATACTACATATGTACTATACTAAATATTCTATCTCTTTTTACTCTGTGTTACATCCAATGATCCATGATCTCCGAGCGTTAATATTCATTCTAATTATTGGAAATTCTCCTTTAATTGGGAACTCATGTACCGCTTTACATTGCTCCTATATTAATGAGCACTAATAACTGTGACGTTGCACACAACACAGAGAATTATGCCATCCACGCACACTGCGATGATAGGATCAGTTTCATAGATGTTTAGACAAACCTAGTTTGTGGTAAAAGAGTGCTCATTTGATGTGTAACATCAACAAATAAGATAATAGTTTAGCATGCGTACGTCTAAGATAATGAGTTAAGGATTCTGTAGCACTTGTTTTCAAGACGGTGCTACAAAACTAAAAAATAATGAATATTGAAAAAAGGGCTGTAAATATTTATATATGCAATGTAGCAATTTTCATATGTGTGACAATATTCGTTCATTTTTTTCCGATATAATTTATTTCTTCCGAAATACGATTGATAGGTTCTTTTATCAGTATGGAACCGTTTTCTATTGCGATATCCTTAGAGAAAAGTGTCAGTAGCGGTTACGTTGAGGTAATTTGCTGAGCACATTATGACACCAAACCTTGACAACTGAAAACTAGTAACCTTTTCTAGTTTTTTTTTTTATTGTCCCATGGGCGGGTGATCCCGTACGGCCACTCGGCCAAAAAGACCTATTGTGCCCCCATATCGTTTAGGCCCTCCATCCCAGTTGCACCTGTGAGAAAAAGTGTGCGAACTGGTCGAGAGTCAGTTTCTCTAGTTTGGGTTCGTCTAATCTCGCGACCCCAAAGTAGCTCCGCCTTTCCATGTCCCATGCGGGCAGTCGGAAAAGAGATGCACGAGAGTTTCCTCCACGTCCCCGCAGTTTCTGCACTGGGGAGAATTTACTAAGCCCATGCGAAACAGGTGTTTGTTCAGTGTGCAGTGCCCAGTCAGGATACCTGTTAGCATCCTTAGCCTGGGCCTGCTCATAGAGACGGCTTTACGGAGCCTGTCCTGGTACGGGTGAACACCCAGGATTTTGCAGTGTCTCATTTCAGAGAGTCCCCTCCAGTGGGACCGGTGTCTGGCAGCGAGCTGAGTTCTGACGAAAGCCTTGACACAACCATAGGAACTCCCACATGTCGATTTCGGACCTATGTGTAGTCGTTCACTGGCCGCTCTGGCTAACTCGTCGGCAATTTCATTCCCCCCGATCTCGGAGTCGCCTGGCACCCATCTCAGCGTAACGCTGTGAAGTTCGGCCAGTTATTTCAGCTTCCTGTGGCAGTTTAAGACTACTTCAGAATAAAACTTGACAGCTTGTAGGGCCTTGAGGGCACCCTGGCTGTCCGATAGAATTTCCACCAATTCATTCCCATGCGAGGAGGTTAAGATTCCCTCCGCGCACGTCTGAATGGCTATATTTTCGGCCTGGAAGACGGAAGGAGAGGACCCCAGGCTGATAGATTCACCATACGGCTCCCCATCCCACCAGATTCCAATATCCGTGCCATTTGGCGTTTTGGAGGCATCTACAAACCAACGTTGAAGCTCTTGCTTGCGTTTGCGGATGTCGGTTATAGCAGTCTCCCTGGTGGGGATAACTACTTTGTAGTTTCTAGAGAAACTAAAGATGGGCGGGATCCTGTCCGGCCTAACGGACAGTGGCGCCGTGTTTTCGATGTAGGTGAAGATGCCAGTATGGTCACCGGTTCTACCAGTGAGACCCTTGCATCCACTACATTTTAACCTGTAGGCCCCCAGGGCAGCCTCTGACCACAACGCCAGGTGCAACGGAGGGAGGCCAAGTATGGCCTCCATGGCCGCCGTCGGCGTCGAAGACATGGCCCCCGTGATGCCCAGGCAAGCAATCCTCTGAACTTTGTTCAGGGTACTTACCGCATACCCTAGGCTGGCTTTGTGCCACCAGACCAGTGAAGCGTAAGTTATCGAGGGTGTTATAATTTTCGTGTACAGCCAATACACCATTTCAGCTTTCAGCCCCCACGTTTTGCCAAACATAGCTCTGCTATGCTAATTCATTGATTAATCGAAAATTTGCCCATGACTAATTATCTACCTAAAATGATTAGATCTATTCCCAACAAAATGTTGTTTAGTTGTGTAAAGAATCGCACTGGACATAAATATACGTAATGATAGTTTGTTTTCTGTCACGAAACAACGTTCGTAATTCATCGCCGCCTTGAACCGCTACGCATTGTGAGATGGTAGTCACTTCGGGTCCTCATTAGATAAGGTGTGATGGATGCAAGATGTGAAAATCTGCAATGCCCGGGCAAGTTCCAGTCCATCTTCGTATTGCGGAATTGGCGAGGCTCATGCAATTGAGATAGGATCTGATGGTATACGCATTCTCGACTATTATATCCCGCTCTACTATGTATGTATGTATGTAGTATTAGAATGATGACACACTGTCACGTAAAAGATATATTATGTCTCCTGTTGTCGCTGAATTTGCAGCTGGTCAATTAGGCCATTTTCTTTTACAACACGCAGGATGTCGAAAAGCCCAGATTAGGTAATTCTCCCTCTTCATTTTCATCTGCGCCTACATTCAGGGTCCGTGAGTTGCACAGTGTAGAGTAGTTTGAGTGTAGATTGATAGAGGTTTAATCCTCTTTCCCGTAAAATTCGCATTCGGCATCCTTCGGTATTCAAAGCCTACTTAGGTGTCCGTTCAGTTTGCAGTGACCTGAAAAAATCCCTGCCAATATAGGAATATTGGTTTTGCTGACCTTAATGCATTCTACGTATCTCTGTTGGTTATATCTTCCCAAATGAGTTTTAGCTTGCCTCATACAGTGGAGATTTTCCCGGTATTTACATTTTTTGCTGCTGTACTTCACATTTGAGCTTCTCCAGTATTACTCTGCCACTCATCCCAAAAAAGGCTCCTGGCTTCCTACTTAGCGACAAAAGTTTTGCTGCAATCCTACACAAGACTAGGTTCCACACAAATCGGAAAATATCTTCATCTGTTGTTTTATGTACACCAAAAGCAACATGTGTAGTTACCCAAAGAATTCCAATCAATATTATCATGTAACTCTGAAGTTCGCTAAACATTAAGCAAATTACTCGCTAAATGTGTCTGCGTATTTCTTTCTGCAAGCTTCGTAAACCCTTGTGAATTACTGTAGTTACGGACAGGTGTCCTATCATAGATTAGATTAGATTGAATATGTGATTGCTTACAATTATTAGTGTCTTGCTTTTCCTTTAGTATAGTTAATTCTATCACTTGAGGATATGTGTATTATGAGACATTTTTATAGTTAGGTACCTGATTATCAAGCCTAGAATACATTCATATAACCACAAAGTCGAAGCTTCAACGAATTGACTTTGGTTAATAATAACTTTGGTTGGATAAATGGCCTTCACAAAGTTATACCTACTACTGCAAGAATTTCTCAAAAATCTCTGTAACTTAACAAAAATTAATATCAAGTGAAGATAAATACACACGATGTTCATGGGAGAATGAAAAATTGCAATCTCACTGCCGCTATAACTTGGAAAAAACACAAGGTCAAACAATCTATTATTTATATCCAAAATATCATTATATTGCTTTGGGTCCATAAAATGGTATTACTCTCCAAGGTCCCTGCATTATGCATAATCTCTCTTTTATCTTTGAGTACATATTGCTTGAGCATATACATACATATGTACACCTTCCGACAGAATTAATGTCGTCGTCTATAGCGCAGTGTTCATCAAAACTGCTCACCATCAGGCCAAGCAAGCGTTCGGCCAGCATCGGTTTCTATTGGTATGTGATTTATTGGGGTATTAGTATTTAAAACACCGGGGGCAATTGTGTGGATCAGGTAGGAGAATTGAAATTATTTATTGAAAATGTATATATCGAAATTTAAATATGCTTTAAATAGCTTTCTCACAGGGAGGTGATTGGCAAGGTCATATTTACGCTTAACAGTAGGTAATTAAGTAATTGTATAGATGAAAAATAAGGCTGTATTAATAACTTTCTTTAAACTATTCGAGAAATGAAGTTGATATGCGTATGAAGTATAATATTGCCATTAAATTTTGTGTAATTAATTTGATTATACTTATTTTAAAAATATAGCGAGAACAAAACAAGAATAATTTATAAATTCACTATGGCTTCAAGTAACATTAATTATGGTTTTATAAATACTAGTAAATTTTGAATAAAATTCGAAATAATGTTGTATCACTACCAGTAGAATTGCTGTTTGTATAATAATGAAAACAATATATTGTTATGTAAAGTTAGCATTGTTTTACGGTTATTCTATTCCTATTTACAATGTCAATAGATTAAATATATTTTTAACTGCCTTAAGTGACAAAAACTTCCTGGCTCAACAAAAAATTCAAAACATTTAAGAAATTGCATCTTACATCAATATTTTAACATTTAGGTATAGGGAATGCTCCGCAGTTTGAAAGATAACTAAAATTACATTCTGGAAAATAAATAAAATACAGGGTGTTCCATTTAAAATAATCAAATCAATGGGATTTACAGGTACTCATAGAAGAACGTCATATTCTGAACACCCTGTAAACCGTTCAAGAGTACTAAGTACAGTAATCGATTAGGTCATTATCCCATTATTTCAGATTACAATACGTTTATTTTAAATCAATGCATGTCGAAATTAAACAACCTTTTCAAAAATACTACATTTGACAAAAAATCAAAGTATCTTAAAAACTGTGATAGTTACATATAGGGAACCTTTATCAAAGTTGGTCTTATTGTTTGCATGGAATTCAAAATTGCTGCTAAATATATGGTGTTTCATAAGAAAAAACATAACTTCGACAGGGACACCGTATATACTAAAAAATATTTTTAGATTGTAGCCACTATCTGCACAATATTGCTTTACAAGTTTTTATAAAAATTTTACCGTTTATACACAGAAGACCGTCCCGTTACCACTGAAACACCCTATATATATAATATATATAAACAAGAGTCCAAATTTATGCCAAGGCAAAATCGAACAAGACAAAAAGCACTTTGTGGGAAATTAAAAAATTAACTAGGAATATCAGCTCAAGCTTTCGCGAATAGAAGTTTACAAAGGAACTCAACGTTTTGATTCTATTGAATAGTTTATTTAATTTTTAAAGCATATCAAATTAAAGAAAAAAGGTAGCAGAAGTTGGACAGATTTATTTAAATGTTAAGTTTTATTAATTATTATTATTATATTAATTAGTTACTTTACATAATAAATCATACCTTTGTAGTACGTATTTGGGTTTGAATTTTTAAATCTCCCGCGTTGGGAGGAAGAACTTCACGAAACAAAATAGTTAAATTTTGTGTAAAGGAACCTGCTTTAAAAATGTTGGGAGAATAGAGAAAATTAGAGTTACTTTGCAAATTTACTATATGTAGCTTCAAAAAAAAAATATTGAGATAGTTTATTAATAACATTAATGTTTAGATAACGATTTTAAAAATGTTTACTAATAACTATTTACCATTGTAATAAAATTGTTGTTGGTAAGAAGATAATAACAATATTTGGTTTCATTATATTATTTATTTAAAGGGACATGCTTACTTGGAGACAACAATAAAATAAAAGTTAAAGAAACACAAAAATTAAGTATAAATTTAAAAAATATTAAAAAAAATTAATATAATCGAATAACAATGATGAATAATGATCCATATATCTGCAAGGCAATGTCTAGTTTTGTAAGTGTAATAAATTTCGTAACCTTAATAGTCTTTCTAATTTAGTGTGTAGCAGGAGTTTTCTAACAAATGTCCGTGTCTATAGTATATAAGAACAATTACTTTATATATAATATAATAAATAAAAACGATGCTTTCCACCGGTGCATTTAAATTTTATGTATTAACAGTATTTTAAAATGACATCTGCAAATTAAAGTAACCTATGTATGATAACCTTTTATATATTTATATCGGTATATGTATATATTTTCAAGACATAATTTCAATTCTCGTACCTGATCCAGACAGTTGTCCGGTGTTTTAAATACTAATGCCCCAATAAATCTCCTACCTACAGAAACCGATGCCGGCCTAAGACGTACTTGGTCAAACAGTAAGCAGTTTTGATAAACACTGCGCTATAGACGACGACATTAATTCTGTCGGAAAGTGTACAGTGGCGGAATTAAAAAAAGCGTACAACTCGTGAGATCGCTTTGTGTCAGTTTTGCCTAATCTGATTTGGTCTTTATCATATTGATAATGAATTAGTAAAATCATATGGCAAGATCACATTATTGGTATTCTTAGAAAAAAAAAGAATAATTACACATAATTTAATTAAATTTGAAAAACGTCACTCGTTTGTGTGCTTAATATTTCTGCCTTGATATTTTATATCCTAAGGAAAAATTAATTAATCATGAACTTTATTAAGGTAAAGTAAAAACTTATAATAAAATTAACACGTAGTACAAAAGAAATAACACTTAGTTCTTTACAGCTGCTCCATTATTTGCCACTACACCCTGCAACCGTTTAGGCATTGAGATGATACAAGATCGGATGTAGTCTGGCGAAAGCTCATTCCAGATTTCCTCGATTTTATCAGATAATTCATATAATTACATTTGCAGGTATAAAATTGACGTCATACATTTTTTTCACAATAAAACCCCATATGTTTTCAATAGGCTTTAAGTCCGGGCTTTTAGACGACCATGGTAAACGAGTTACGTTATTTTCTTGAAACCAGTTCTGAACAGTTCTAGATCTATGAACGGGACAATTGTCATCTTGAAATATAAAGTTTCTTTCAGGAAACATAATTTCTGACGACGGCAGAAAAATATTTTCGAGAATTGCAATTTTGACAATTTGCACCAGTAAACCGACCCCCAATCATCCAGCAAATGCATATTAATCCAGGCCCAAACATTGACCGAAAAAAAATCTGCCTTTCGAGATTTGCTTGTATAAGCCTCATTGTATCTTGAATTTGGCGGTCTGTACACTCGAACGCAACCATTGTACGAAGACTGGAAGACTTTCCCATTAGTAAAAATAATGGTTTCCCAGAAATTTAAATCACGCGGTAGAAATTCTAATGCAAAACCTATTCTCTGATTTTTATTATCTGCAGTTAGGGAAGGCCTCTTTGCAGCGACTCTATTTCTCAGCTCGGAATCCTCTCTCACTCTATTTCGGGCAGTACGGACGTGTCCAGGAAAATTCGTTCTATTAATTGCAGTCACTACCGACTCAAATGGATTATTCCTCAAAAACTGGATGAGATTTTCATCGTCTTCAGGAGTTGTTACCCTTTTTCGACCGGATCCATTTTTTCTTAGAACAACTCTTTCTTGCTGCCATTTTCTTTTCGCCCTCAGTATGGTACTTTTATTCACTTCAAATCTTTGAGCCAATGCTCTGATTGACCTTCCTTCCTCTAGTAATGTAACTATTTGTGTTTTCTGAAGCAAACTCAAATTTGGCATTATTGTCTTCTACTACTTTGACAAATTATTTGCAAATAATATATTTGACGTAAGCTGTCAACTAAAGAACGGTTTAATGTGTGGCATTTTGAGTGTACGCTTTTTTTAATTCCGCCACTGTACATACATACATATAATAACGGAATATTAAAGTTTTACTCGCAGAAGCTTGTTAACATCAAAAAAGTGCTCACAACCAACCAAATATCTCAACAATCATTCACAGACGGAGTGTTTGAAATATACATCACAGAACTATCAAAAGACTTATCTTCGTATTAGCACTTACAGGCTACTATATTAAAACAAGGAGAATCACGTTAGAAGTCAGATAAATCGATCATAGTAATATGTATTGACCTGTTTCGCTACAAGACATATTTATTGTTCTTAACCTTCTATCACAACAAAAGACTCAATATTCACCAGGAAATAACTCATTATTAACTATATCTGTTGTTAACCAAGTGTCACATTCCTAGAACATAAAATCAATGGTTGATGACACAAGTATAACAACAAAATTCCTACGTTTTTCCTCTTAAACAACGACTAACTTGCCTATATACCAAACGATCAGCTTATTGGTGTTCACTAGTTTTTTTTTTGCTTCCAGACTTCTTTTTTGATAACCGTTTAGGATGACAAGCCATGTCGGTTGTAAGTAAGACTTTAGGAACTCCATCAGCATAATGACCTGAAATTATTATTATTATTATTATTAAATATTAGTTTTTCCCAAAAACTGACGTTGCTTTAGCTGATCTTTAAATTTTGTAAATAAAGCTATCATGATTATTTCTTAAGAAATCTAAGTCCTTAACTTTAATTTTTACTTTTGATACAGGATGTCAATGGATTATGAGTTGGATTAATCGTAAGTTGCATTGACCATAACTATTTTCTTTCAACCGGAATAAACTACATATATCTAATTAAAATGATCAAACTTTCTAACCAGTCCAAAGAAAGGGCGCGAACGCGTCATCATTTATGCTCTTTTTAAAAAGTATAAATAGTGCATATATGTAATAAACGGTTTGTGGTTTGGAAGCTAGTACATTTAATGTTGGAATTGCTAATAATAAGATGAAGTAGTTGCATTAATATATTCTCACAAAAATCAGTTTGTAAATACAATTAAAATCATTGCGAAATACTAATAATAACATATGCCTTGACAAATGTAAATAAGAAGATAATATTTGTAGAAATAAAACGACCTACCATTTTATTTTTCAAATTGGGTGATCTATTTAAAAGTTTGTTTCTTTTGCAATCTTCGGTTTAAACATGTTTACTGCTCCTTTTATATTCAGTTGAAAATTCCTTTTTCCTTTGACATTTTTCAATCGACGGATTTCTAATATATGTATATTATTAGGAAATTTATGAAATGCTATTTGTTCTCCTTCTCTTTTCGCTTTGTATTACTTTTGCAACCAGCTATATTGAAAATAGTTCCTGGCACTTTTACCTTACATATAGTAGGTATTAGAGTATTTGGAGTTTAAAGTATTAGAGTATTTAGAGTTTAAAGGTAATTTATATTGACATATCTCTTTTGAGCATACATGATGACGCGTTCGCGCTTTGTTTTTGATTGGTTAAAAAGTTACGAGGTAACCTTCCAATATACGGACCTTGGCTATCCTCTACATGTTGCTACATACCGGGATATTACATATTTGCAACCTGTGAATTGCACTCTGGTCGACTAGACATGGGCGGGACTTCAAGTATAAGCGTGCGTGTAGCGATTAGTATTCGCACTAATAACATCAATTATAATTGATGTTTCAGTATAATTATCCATATTTCCACTAAATTTAGTAGAAATATATCGCATGTAACTTCTGTTGAATTGCGACCGTAATACTGTTTTACCATAAATAATTTTTCCTCGTGCGCATAGTACATAATGACTGACCGCAATCAAGATTTACTAAGCCTTATAAAACTAGAGAAGTCTAAGCAACCCATCCTGGAATGAATTACGCATATCCAACAATTCGCCCCCTCGCCTCGCAGTTACGCATCACAGTGGTAAGCAATGAGGGCGTCCTTGAATTGAGTGAAACTGGAAAGATGGATGTGACGATAGCATTTTCTACTAGTTAGACAAGGGTAACGAACAGTGGTGGGTGCTTGCCGTTAGAGAGCGATAGCATACAACACGCAATTGTTCAGCACAATAATATGCGTATTTATTGACTTTTTAACTGATAGAAATCATATTTACATCCTTATTTTATTCATATAAAGAGGATCGCCACATTAAAACCTAGCTCTCTGTATATTTGTATATCAGCCCCCAAACCTGTTGAAAAAATCAAATGGTAAATTCGAATTTCCGCTCTATAAAACACATAACTGAAACATAATAAAGAATAGATCACCGTGAGTACTAATTCTATTGTCGGCGTAGTATGGACTAAATTCTGTACACATGCCAGAAACGATTGCGTCATAAATTAATCGATTACATGCTAATTATTCGCGAAGGCAATCCGAATTAAATGCGTGCTCCGCGTGGGTAAGGAGCTTAGGGGAGAGAAATGCAGGATCAATACGCACACGCACCCTGCTGCGTTATTCCGTGCGTACGAGGTCTGCTAATTAAATAATGAGAGACTTGCAGCGATGGCGTGAACTTAAATCGAATTACGTGGTTGGAATACCGATATAGTTTTCCGATCGAATGCTTTCATGAATTTTGTGCGACCGGTACAGTCGTCTATTGAGTAATAGATGATTAATATACGAGTAAGCATATCAGTGAGAATTATTTGACTTTCCAACAATAAATGCTTATGACTATTATACTGTAGATGAATGACATAACAATAGTTGAGAATGAATGTGTATTAATCTAGATATACAGTATATAGATATAGTTAAAATTTTATATATTTAATGTTACACTCATAATATTGTTAAATAAATTAAAATAAAATAAAATATAGCTATAGATATAT
>SMLS01072946.1:0-11984 GCA_004785975.1 Popillia japonica
ATTTAAGAATTTACCCACAGAATTACCTGCAACGTTTCGGTATGCGCGATAATATCAAAATCGTACATACAGGGTGTGCAGAACTCGGTAATCGGCGTCCAATGCATGTCCAAAACTTCCCCGTTTCGGACGCAATCCAATAGATATAGGATGAATTCCGCGAAAGTAGGAACTTTTGATTTTCCAAAATTTCCGTTGCTAGCGTTAGGCCGGTACTTCATTATGATCTGGTTTCCTAGCTTCTTATGCAGGGAATGAGGCAAAGCGCGTTCTATTTTGTCCTTATAACCTGATAATAATCTCTCTAGTGGATGTCTGGCTATGAGGAAAGCTAGAGATTCGTTGAAAGCTTTCTTTAGCGATTCTACCGTTTGACGGGGATATTTTTGACGGGCTAACGTCAGAGGAACTTGCTTGGTTTTTCGTAGAAAATCCGGGCTATAACTGCAACGGAATTGTAATAATTTTTTGGTTCAAAAAGGAATATAGTAGGGAGAACTTACCCGGCTAAAATATTAAAGTTATACATCCACGATGAGGACGCAGCTTTGAAGACGTTACACCATATAAGATGGTACTTTTGACTAACTAAGAACTCCCACGGATTCGGTTTGTGTAGCGTGTCGTTTCCGGGGATATCTAGGCCTAAATTTTTGCACGCACGTTTTAGGAATTGCTTACGTTTATCCAGTCTGTTAGCTATCGCAGTTAGATTTTTGCTCATCTTCGAATGGGGGACTTTGTCCGTGTGACCCAACTGTGAAAATTATAATAATGTTTTAAGAATAGGAATTGCAACAATTTAACACAAACAGATGTGAGTTTGAAGCACGTCACACACCAAAGCATCCTGTGGAATTGGAATGAATTCCATTTGCGCCCTTTAGACTTACATAATTACATAATTGTACGAAGGCGACCTGAAATGTTTCCGTAATCGGCAAGAGGTGGCGCCCATACTGGGGCTTGACGTGGGTTCATTGGTCGGCAATAGCTGTCAAAATTTCAGACGTTTGTGCAGTGGAACATTTCTGGGTGGTTGGAAAAAAAATGGTTCGACCATCAGCTTCTGGGCGAGCCAGTTCAATTGTGGCCGCACAGATACAAGTGGTGAACCATGCAGTGGGGGCGCAAAAAGCGCTACCCCACGATAAAATGGCCGACAATGTTCATGAGGTGGTGTTAGCCGATCTTAAAAAGGAAATAGGGTGAACGTTTGGGAGGAGTATCTGGCCAGGATTCAACCCAATCCAAGAGATTTCTTCATGCGATTCGTATCCGTGGATGAGACTTGGATCCACCACTACATATCAGAGACCAAAGTACAGTCCAAGCAGTGGACTTTTTCAGGCGAATCGGCTCTGAAGAAAGTAAAAACCGTTTCATTGTCCGTAAAGATCATTTTTTGGGATTCCCAAGATGTGGTCCTCATCGACTATCTGCAAAAGGGAAGGACGATCAGTGAGCAATACTCCAGCGATTTATTGACCCAATTCGATGCAGTATTGAAGGAGAAACGGCTTCGTTTGGAAGGGAAAAGGTGCTTCTCCACCACAAAAATGCATCGTATTATTCATCCTATACATCATTATCTCCAAATTGAATCGACTTTTTTGTCTTCCCAAACCTGAAAAAAAATTACTGACAAGCAAGAGATTGGCCTCAAATGAGGAGGTAATCACCGCTGCAGATGATTATTTTGCAGACCTATTTTTCCGATGAGTTAAAGTGGCTGGTGCACCGTTTGAAAAAGCGTTTTGAT
Organism: Popillia japonica; assembly: GCA_004785975.1. Lineage (NCBI taxonomy): Eukaryota > Metazoa > Arthropoda > Insecta > Coleoptera > Scarabaeidae > Popillia > Popillia japonica. The sequence continues at coordinate 1,763 of SMLS01072946.1, forward strand.
CTTCGAGGAGACTACATCGAAAAATATGAATAAAACCCACACCAATACCAATTTTTGTCGATCCCAGAAACGTGTTAGTCGCTCTTAAAAAGGAAATCGTTTAGGAGGAGTATTTGGCCAGGATTCAATCCAATCCAAGAGATTTCTTCATGCAATTCGTATCCGTGGATGAGACTTGGATCCACTACTACATATCTGAGACCAAAGAACAGTCCAAGCAGTGGACTTTCCCAGGCGAATCGGCTCTGAAGAAAGTAAAAAACCGTTTCATTGTCCGTAAAGATCATTTTTTGGGATTCCCAAGATGTGGTCCTCATCGACTATCTGCAAAAGGGAAGGACGATCACTGAGCAATACTCCAGCGATTAATTGACCCAATTCTATGCAGTATTGAAGGAGAAACGGCTTCGTTTGAAAGGGAAAAAAGTGCTTCTCCACCAGAACAATGTATCGAATTATCCATCCTATACATCATTATTTCCAAATTGAATCGACTTTTTTCTATTCCCAAATCTGAAAAAAAATTGCTGACACGCAAGAGATTTGCCTCAAATGAGGAGGTCATCACCGCTGCAGATGACTATTTTGCAGACCTATTTTTCTGATGGCTTAAAGTGGCTGGAGCACCGTTTGAAAAAGCGTTTTGATCTGATCTTCGAAAATAAGAATAAAACCCACACCAATTCCGATTTTTGTCGATTCCAGAAAAATTTCAGGTCGTCCTCGTATGCAGCAGGAGGAAGCACAGAAATTATTGCAATTAATTTGGCAAACCTCTTCTGTAAGTGCTAAAGATTCGTCGGTACTGCTCCGAATTGCAGTCATTGTTTCAGAAGATTTGTGGACGTCTGAAGCTTGGTATGCTGTATCTGTATCCTGTAGAAATGATTTAAGTATTGAAGAATTTATTTAAACTTATTTATGTATTAATGTAGGTAAGAAAAATTTATTATTCTGTCATGAAAAGATTCTCGAAAATATTCAAGTCCAATAATTAATTATCTATTAATTAATAATAAAAATTCTAACACAAACACCAACTTTTGGGGATGTAGTGGTTCTTCAATAATCTGTGAATTTGCGTATCCAGAATCTGAATAGCTGCGAAGAATTTGGAGCTCCAAGCATTCTAAAAGGCATTATAGTTTATCAGTTAAACACAAGAGCATTCCTATCTTAGTATTCAGTATTGTCTCTTATGGGATAGATACATCTTTTACTATCTTAAACAATTTGTAATAAATCGTTTCCTTTTATTTCAAAGAAATGATGCCAGATCAATTAATGTGGTTGCAGTTGGCAGTGCTGGTGTATTTCAGTGCAAATGTGGTGCAAATATAACCCTTTGACAACTGTCAAATTCGTTACGAGTGTTGACTTCGTTAGCACACTTTAGTTTTTTGATATTGTTCATTAACCGTTCTTTTAAGAACGCATTTCTTTTGCACAATTAGTAGTAACAGGGAAGTAGTCATTTAAATACCTACAGAAAAGTGTAAAGTATAAATAAGGCAATTCTTTCAGAATACTAAGTCTTACTGGTGTAATGGAGTCGTCAAGAAAACGACGTAAAGGTGACACCTTTAGTATTAAAGAGAAGCAAATGATAATCAATGTATTTAATTACTTCGCGGAAAAGGGCATGGCTGTCAGTGATGCTGTTCGTGAAACCAATAAAGTTCAGTCCAATAAAGCGAAACAAGAAAAGGAAAGGAACACAGAGTAATGATCGTTTATGCACGTACACTGAAAATGTGTAGGCACTTCTCCGTCGAAAAGTGCATAACTTTTTCATGGAAAATGTCCCACCTACATTAAATGTTATCTTTTCCGCTATAAATGCTGATAGTGATTCTCCAAACTTCAAACATATTTTGTACATCATATGTATGTAACATACAGTGCTATTATTTTACTATGCAATATAGCCCTATGTTGCATTTTAAAATAATCGAGTCAAAGCATTATACGATAGGCAACCCATTATACATACTACCCTAGCGTCAAGAATAATTATTTGTTAGTGTCAATTGGTGTCAATTGAAATACGTCAAATATCCTTTCGCGTTTCAAACTAGTTTGCAGTACTTTTTTAATACACTTCAGTGTTGTGTAACGGAAAAATGCAAATGTGTTTAAACTTTAAAGATTTTGTCAATTTCAAATAGTTGTTGACGGTTTCGCAATTTGTAACACCGAAATTTTTCAATTTTAAATATATTGCGCACACATGAGGGTGATATATTAAACTCTGACGCAATAAAATTTAACGATCTAAAAGGATTCTCTTCTACGAAAAACAAAATGTTTAATTTCATTTCTTCCGTTAACACTGTTTTGGTTCTATTCTTTTTTTTATGGTCAGCGACACATCCTTCTGTTTTAAATGTATTATACACTCTTAAAATTGTCGAACATGCAGTTACTGGTCTATGGGGAAATTCTACAGAAAGTAAGTCGCTCATCATTTGTAGACTTTGATGGTTTCGATACCATTAAGCACATGTGAATTTTTTCCTCCTTGGAATACATTTCTGAAAGTGTTGTAACTTAGATAATGGCACAATAGGAAAAATAATAATTATATTTGACGTATTTCAATTGATACTAGACAATAATTATTCTTGACACTAGGGTAGTATGTATAATGGGTTGCCTATCGTATAATGCTTTGACTCGATTATTTTAAAATGCAACATAGGGATATATTGCATAGTAAAATAATGGCACTGTATGTGTTTTATCAAGCATACGTATGTATTAAGTATGTCGCATTTAACAGACATTTGCCGTTTAATTTCATGAAAACTTGTTATTCCATAAATATAATCTTACAATAAAATTCTAACCAAAAAGTATATCAACTATCTTGTCATTCATTAATCGCTGCCAACTTAAATTAGTCGTGGCAACAATATTAGCAGTTGCCATGAGACACGTACTGAATACTAAACTTGGAATGCTCTAGAATGTATAGTCTAAAATGGAGGTAGTACTGCGGTTTGGCGCACCCTGTAAGATATTTTAAAATTTAATGCTAAAACTGCATTTCTGTACGGAAATATTACAAAAAGGAAAACCTATATTGCTTGCACGCCACATGGGATGACGTAAGGTTGCATGTCACTTTATAACGCATGACAAATATGAATTAAAATAATTAACTTTATGAAGTCGCGTGATGTACCTACATACATACATACTTATAGAGCTTTCTTTTCTGAATATTCAATATCGGCTGCATGAATAGTAGTCCATTATTTATGATTAAAGTAGCCTGTTTTAAAATATAACTTAGCTATTTTTATGTATGTATATGTACATTCATACACACATCTAATTAAATAACAATATCAGTTTATCGCCTTTTAGGCTATCGGTTTTTATGAAATAATCATAAACAAGTTCAAATTAGGTTGCGATTAGTGAGATAAGAATGACTTTATTCTTAGTACAGCAACCTCGACAACATTCAATACAGAGACTTTTACGTATACTAAGCATCGTCAATTAATTCTGATTCCGTTGCAAATTCCACAAACACCAGGTCAAAGGAATTAAGAAGCAAGTGCTGATGTTGCGAAAACAAATAGGGATCAATTTCGTCGTATCACAAGTCAAGATCATTTCAATAAATATACTTATACGAGGGGCAAGCTATAATTATTGGGAATAACAATACAACAATTGATACTAGTTTTTAGAATTTTTGTTTCAAATAAATATGTTCGGGGAGAATAACAAATCTGAAATCTTAACATCACAATACGACAATACGTCAGTGCAGTTACTTACTGTTATACTGTACAGATTAACAGTTTTTTTTTTTAGATTTTTTTTCCATAACACAAGTTAGACAGTTTCTTAAACAAATGTCCAAATCGAATAATCCATCAACTTGTGCTACTACTAAGTAGCAAATTTTCTCAGCTTTCAGAATATATATAAGTTGCATTTAGAAATATTTCTCCTTCTACATTTATAATTTTTCGAGCTAAAGAAAAGCCGTTTAGCCCAAATCTGACACTTTTATCGTATTCAGCATGATCAATTACATATCTCTTCAAAATTTAAGCGAAATCAGATAGGTTGAAATTTTTTTCAAAAAAACGCCAGGGGGAAAAATTTGGATTTTTTACAACTTTCGAAGGCTGTTCGATTTTGTTCAAATTTTGGATGTACATCTAATTGACCATGCTGAATACGATAACAATCTCATATTTGGCCCAACGGGCTTTTTTTGGTCGGAAAATATATAAACAACAGCTAAGATCTTGAATCCTAGCAGCTTTTTTCGTTTTTTTTTTTTCCCAGCATATTTTGTTATAGAAAACGCTTCATTTTCGGACTTCCCACTACTTCGTGCAGCAAACTTTCTCAGCTTTCAGGATATATATCTAGATTGCATGTATAAATATTTCTCTTTGTGACTGAAAAATTAGAAAAACCGAAGTGTCGAAATTCGAGATTTTAGCTCATATTTATGCATTTTCTGGACAAAAAACGTACTTTAGCTGAAAACTGACACTTTTATCGTCTTCAGCATGATCGGTTGCATATGTATTCAAAATTTTAACGAAATCGGAGAGGTTGAGATTTTTTCAAAAAAACGCAAGGGAAGTATGGAAAACTGTGGATTTTGGACAATTTTCGAAGAGCGTTTGATTTCCTTCAAATTTGGGATATACAGGGTGTCCAAAGTTATCGGTGCACTATTGCTATCTTAGTTATTTCTGCTACGGTTTTAGTTAAATGAGCAAATTTTTTGTGTTTTTAATGCTGATTACTATGGAGTTCTTGAACAAACAATTGAATAACGCAGAAATTTCCAAATTTATAACTTTTTTAAATGGAACCCCTATACTATTTGTACATATTTTTGATCATCATAATATTTTGAACAAAAAATGTCCAGTACATAACTATTTTTAACGTCAAAATAAACAAAGGAGAAGCATTCAAAGTTTTAAAAAATTTAACATGTAATTCTATGTAGGTGATGGAAAATCATAATAAACTATTACGTTAACAGTAGAATAAAAACAACAAACACAATAATCATCTTTTTGTATTACAAAATTTTGCCTAACTCAGCATATGCTCGAAGACATTTTCGTGTTGTTCAATGCATTTCTCGGCTCGCGATACCGCTTTAAGTGGCTTTTCTAATAGTTCGACCCGAAATATTATATAGCGTTTGCCTAATACTATTTTCAAGGTCCATGACATTTTGATGTTTCATTCTTCACAAAACTCCAAAGATGAAAATCGAGAGGTGTCAAGTCAACAGAGTGTGTAGACTAACGAATAGGCGCGTTGGTTCCTATCCATTTTTGATTAAATGTATTATTTAACAAATTACTAGTATTAGCGAAATTATGAGCCGGTACCCCATCCCGTTGAAAATAAATACGGAGCCTATGAAGCAGTAGCATATCATCTAAAAGATCATCCAGAATTTCTGTTAATAACTCAACATAGCGGTTTCCAATTAAGGTACCATGATACTGGACCTACAATTCCGTTACCCATGAATCCACACCACACATTTAAACTAAACCGGTGCAGGAGATTGCACGGATTTACTCTCAGAAGATTTTCTCTACTCCAATAATGTTGATTTTTCTTATTGCACATTCCTAAATTGTACAAATTAAATTAATTTGATCGCAAAATGTTTATGCATAATACCTGAATTTGAAAAGTTAGATTCATCAGACCATAGAATATAATTAAAGTTATCTGGGCCTTCATTACAAAAATTTCTCAACCAATTACAGAAAACTAATCTTTCTGTATCGCCGGGAAGTAAAGCCAGAACTTTGTGGTTCTTATACGGACACAACTTGTGTTTTTTTTACAATGGCATGCACTCTTTTGCAAATCTAATTCTCTTGTGCAACTTCGTATGGGTTTTTCCGGATTGGTTTCAAAAAAAACCAACACGTTTACTTCTATTTCTTCGTCTATTATAAAATCATTTTTATTTCTTCGTATAAATGTATTCTATTTTCTATACAATCTTAGAAAATACAACTGGTTTGGTGATCGACGATTCACATATATGTGTTTTCATAAGAACGAAACGCATTTTTTCTAAAAATCAGATATGCCTCTAGCATATCACACTTTTCTGAATGCGTAAACGACATTATAATATGCCATATGGGGGAATTAATGAATGTAATTATAAGAACACACCACAAGACAAAATCAAATAATCGACTATTCTTAATAAACTATTTTAATAATCAACCGTGCAAAAGAGACTTAAACTCTGTACGTTTTTGACAACGTAAATGTGCATATTACATTGTTTTGCCTAAAAGTGAAAGAAGCCTACTATTAATAATGTGTCTTTGACAATTAAAATCAAAGAGAACTGCTTTGTTATTCGCAAAAAAAGCCACGCCATAGTGTTATCACGAGAACCGATAAATGCATTGAACACCACTACAAGATCTTCGAACATTTATCGAATTACATCGAGTTGTAATACAAAAGGAAAATTATTTGATTATTGTGTTCATTGCTTTTATTTGACTGTTAACGTAATATTTTATTATGATTTTCCATCACCTACATATGTACATAGAATTATATGTTAATATATTTTTTAAACTTTGAACGTTTCTCATTTGTTTATTTTTACCTTAAGAATAGTTATGTACTGGACATTTTTTGTTCAAAATATTATGATGATCAATAATATGTACAAATAATACAGAGGTTCCATTTAAAAAAATTATAAATTTCGAAATTTCTCGTGAATGTGTTATTCAATTGTTTGTTCAAGAACTCCATAGTAATCAGCATTAAAAACACTAAAAATTTGCTCATTTAACTAAAATCGTAGCAACAGAAATAACTAAGATAGCAATAGTGCACCGATAACTTTGGACACGGTGTATATGTAATTGAGCGTCCTGAATATGAGAATTGCATCCATAGATAGAAGATAAAATTTGGAATAAGTACATATTATTGACCAAAACGAGTTTTGACTCAAGTACATCTAAGCATTAATTTTGTTTGGAGAAGTCTTCATGAAAATTCTTCACTTGAATTTTTAGAAGATTTACCTATATTATTCTTCTTATTTTTTCAAATCATTTCCAAAAACAAAGTTATGTCGTCTACCTTAAGAAAGCTTAGACAAAGCAGTCTCCGCGGTTACGTTATGTGATACAGTGTATACTGATGATTACACAGGTGTTTTTTTTTAAATATTGGCTAGTTTGACCTATGTACGTAACATTTACTACAGTCCCTTCATTCTAATTTGTATACGACCAGAAACGATACTTGAATATCTTCGAGAATTTCTTTAATTAATAATTATAAAAAAAAGTTACCTGCGGCTTCAAGAAGAACCTGTTGTTCCTCATTGGTCTCATGTACTGGTCGGTGGTGACCATTAAGAATAACAAGACAGGTATCACGCAAATAGTCGTGAAGAATACCACGCATCTTCTCACCACTTTCCATGATGTCAAATGCTTCTTCCGCTTGGAACTCATACCTCTCTCACCTGGATGCAGTTGAAAACATTTTTCTAAATATTTCTTCTAATTTTGTTTTTTGATTATTTCGTTTCAGATTTAAATAACTAGCTCATATTATTATTACGATTATTATTATTTGATGATGAAAGGAGGATAAAACGGTGCGGTACACAATATTGGAAAAATTCGAAAAGCTTATTTCGTAATATTGACCTAAAAGAAATTAATTTAATTCAAATTAAATTAAAATTATAATTAAAATTTAATCTTACTTCTCCTTAATTTTCTTATATTATCTTATTTATAATATAAAGTTGGCTCGGAATTGTTTTTAAGAAAATTCTTTTAATTCTACTCAATTTATTTATGGAAGACTTATTTGTGTGTTTAAAAATTTATTTTATTATTTTACAGAACAGGAACGAAATTAATTCTCGTAGTGGTATTCCTTCAGCTGAATTAACACAAAACATCCGCGGATTAAATCACATCTTGCTACAAATTTTTCGTTTCTCCGCAGTTACGATTAATTTTGTTTCTCTTTCGTTTCTGACTCTGATGTTATTAGTTACATTTCTAATTGCGTAGATCTTCCGCGAACGTCGTTTTCGGAACACTGCGCGGGTATTTTACTGCAGCACGGCGGTCTTGTTTTTATTGAATCGATTCGCGACTGCAACGCCGATTACGCATGCGCGCCGTCCATTCATTGGCCGACGCTCTTTTGTTTCCACGATTCAATCGAATGGAGCCATCTGCGAAGCTCAGTTTGCACAGGATTAATGTGTGTCAATCAAACGGTTGCTTTTCTGAAGTATCTCCGCATTTTGGAGGAAGATATTTCTCGGATTTAAGGACCTAATTGCATTCCTGAAATGTCTCTAGATTTTCTAAGATATCAATCTGATTTATGAGCTATTGTTTGATTCTGACAGTTAACTATAGCTGTCAGTTGATGGCTTCTATGTCCAAACCGTTCATGTGGTTACAGAATCTCTCTAACCTATATTCTTCCATCTCTAATGGTGTTTGTCCATCCTTCCCTCAGCAAAGGAGGTGTGCTAGGAGGCTTTTCCATGCACAAAGCTCGATATTTTTGCCATTGCCTTCCCTAAGAATGGTGTCAGCATCTTCAGTATATAATTCTTGCTTTAAGCGAATAATTTTTTGATCATAATCCTATTTTGACGTTCCTCTGCAAAATTACTTTAAAGGCAGCTCTGGGAATCTGCTAAATCGAGAAAAAAATCCTTTTGAAATTGCTTCCTTCTAGAGGTGGATGTTGCATAAATTATTGACGAAGTGGTCTAAATATAAGAAATTTACAATAACTTGCCAGACTTGGTAGGTAAATACTAAAAAACCTTCAAGGACCATAGTCGTAAAACGTTCAATCACCATCACCAACTCCAGAGTTTGGAGCAAATTATATTTTTGCCACTCAAAGCTAAATACCTGATTGTCTATGGCTTAGAAAGTGGATGTTTCACAAGAAAATTATTGACCCTAAGGTTTAGATATAAAACATTGTAAATAGATAAAGTTGGCAAGTAAAGACTGAAAAAAAAAACTACCTCCAATGGTAGATAGATGGACCTCGACACCATCACAATCTCTAAACTTCAAAAATATCGAGAACTGTCATAAAATTACAATTCAATTTGGTAGATGTTATATAGCACATATTCTTGGACTATTGGAAGATCGGAATATTTTTCTGAAATATATCTAGATTTTGGAGGACATGGTATTGACAGTGTGATCTACATATAGGCAATTAAATATACCTTATACAGTTCAAATTATTTCTTTTCCTGAAGTATTTTTGCACCAATTTTAGACCAATCAGAATTGGAGACCTGATTGGTTTTTTTTTCTAAAATATTCTCAGACTTTGAAAGAAACTGTATTCTGACTACTGAGATCTAAGGACTTGATTGGTTTCCTGAATTTTTCTAGACTTTGGAGCAAACTATATTTTGCCCATTCAAAGCTAAAAACCTGATTGTCTATGGCTTAGGAAGTGGATGTTTCATAAGGAAACTATTGACCATATGGTTTAGATATAAGATAAAGTTGGCAACTGAGGACTTAAAAAAACTACCTCCAATTGTAAATATGTAGATGGCTAAATCTACTTTATTTATCAATTCCAATCCCTAAATAAACTACTCGATTTTTTCGTAAAATCGGGCATTAGATGATAACGACTTCTTCGTGATGGTACGTTTGACCATATTCGGATTCTTCTTACCAACCTGCTTAAACTGTAAAAATAAGCTTAGGATCCAATCCAAGAAGAATCCTGCATTGCATTCTGGTAAGTGTGGCTAAACAAATTCTGCGAAGTTTAGTAAAGTTCAATCAGCTACCGTACGACCACTCTCTGTTATAGTGTGGCTTTTGGCTACTGGAGAAAATATTTATAATTTGCTAAAAAGAAATGAAAGGAGTTAGGAATGTCCTTAAGCTGTGCTTAGGACGCCATCACCAGATGCATCTTCTGATATATCCCCACATCGTTTCTCCAAGTTTTAATCATAAGAAGATTTATGGAAGGAAGCCCTGCTAGTACACCAACCCCCTTCGGCAGAAGTATTTCTCCTTCTGACCAAAAATTTGGAAAATCCGAAAAAGGTGCCAGGATTCGAAATTCTATCTGCTTTTTATACATTTTTTGGCAGAATAAAACTGTTTGGTTCAAATCTGACAATTTT
>ML219317.1:0-10571 GCA_004785975.1 Popillia japonica
CTATTTAGCCCCAAAATTTTTAGTAGATAATAATATTTCATTACACGAATTAATTTGTAATATAGAGTATATTATTAAAAATTCAGTAGAATCAAATACACAAAACACATTGCGGAACAAGTTAGTAAATATAATATCCAATTATAAAAGTAGATATGTATATGTAGTACTAAAAGCAAAAATAGATAATAATTATTTGACACGAATTAAATGTCAATTTCTTCCACTGACTAAATTGTAACGAATATCTACTAAATTATAAAGGTTCTGGAATAAATGATCTTTAATAGAATTAGTAGTGTTTGAATTGATCTAAAAGTAGAGAAGTATCTGAATCTTATTTAAACATATCTATGCACATAATGGTTAGAAAAATACATGTATTATACCTAATTCATTATTTTGTTATTCCGTAAATATTAAAAAATATATATTTCTTCTATAAATAGAATCGTGTTATTATATTAAAAAGCATATTATTGAAAATTTACATGTGTAAAACATAATATATGTGTTATCCGTATGTGTATCATGTATCTATAATAGCAAACAATATTTACTTTTGCCAAAGAAACAGCTTGCGCTTACGAAATCTAGTTAAGAATTCTAGTCAGCATTACTTCTTAATACAAAGAGTAAATGCGACTAAATATAAATAAAATTATAATATATCGCTTTACATTTCTTGTGAATCTTTCTACCTGAAATTTGCCTGCTAGGTATCCGTCTCTAATTCTAATTACAGCCGCCCAGTGCAAGTAGTCAAATGTGTCGAATACATGCCCAAGGCCATGTCGCTTGAAGTCTCATTCATTACATTTGCCCTCGATAATACATTATTAGGTAGATACGTATGTAAAAAACAGCGAAACCAACTTAACAAAAATGAAGTCATATTATTTAACAAGTAAGAGTCAAGAGTTCTTTGCTTTCTTTTCCTAATTGATTCAGTACATATTAACAAAATTGGAGCATGTGATAAGAGCATCCAAGGACTTCCCTCATTCCTTTATTGCAAAAAAAAGGTCTTAATTTCTCGATGCTTCTGGCAAAGGAACGGGCGTATGCTCGATTTCTCCTTCGCTGTCAGAATCAAAATTTTCGGCTTCTCGTATGTGTGTCGGTGTAAGAATGAGCAGCACAATTGTCTAGAATCAGAATTATGGATCTGGATTGACGTTGCAATTCTTTATCTCAACTTGTCAACCGATCTAAAAAAATTAACGACGTCATGGGTATTCTACGGGCAATCTCTGGATATCCAATTCTATGAAACAGGGAGGTCTTTTGCTTTTTACAATAAGAAGCAGTTTTTTCCTGTCACTCCCGGTCATCTTCGTACAGTATAAGACAGTTATTCTTTCCATTACTTTCTTGGAACCTGCCAAATTGTTTTTCTTAAAACAAAGAGAACCATCTGGTGTTAATTTATAATACAGCCCTGTCTCATCGGCTCTATAAATGTTTTCTGGTGAAAATTCGTTCATAATTTCGGGAAATCTTTTGCGTTTCCACTTATCAGCAGACAAAAAATCAGCACACGCTCTCTCCCAACTTTTTTAAACTTGATGTCGTTACTTCTTTGCAAATTCTTCGGCTTTGCATTTTAACATAGGCCCGGACACACGACCACCTCTTTTAGTAACAATACCAAACCATTTTCTGAGCGCTTCGTCAATGTCAGCATCTTTTCCTTCTCGTTTACGTTTTTGTTGCACTTCGGTACCTTTAAAATTTCAGACAAACTCCGATTCGATGTGTTTGGATGCTCTTTTATTTTATTCAATAATTTTTTGACCAACACTTAAGTCTCTACGAGACATTTTACACAAACGAGCCTGCACACAATGTGTATTACGTACTTGGAAGAACGCTCATTAAGAACTGAGTCGACTTATGTCCTGGCGCTTTACATTTCGCTTCACAGAGAATTAGGGAGTTTCCCGATTATTCGATGTTTTATCCTAATCGAACGGTTTTTTTTGTCCCAATGAAACGGTGAAGTTTTACTTAAGTATCTATGATTCGGTTTTGTTAGAAATGGCCCAATAAAGCTGTTATTCGAGGACCCAATTAAATCAAATCAAATCGGGTATTGTATTATTACATAATTATTATTACCTACTTATGTAATTTAAAAAAAAAACATAATTACCTTTTTTTAATGAATCAAACATAACAAAATTAATAATTAGCGAGTCTCTTAATAAAGAACAGGAAATTCGTCCTCTATCCTCAGAGGTTTTTTAGTAGTTCTGGTGGGTCTCCTTCTGTTCAGTCTTGAAGGGTTAGGTCTATCTTGACGTCTAATCGGTACATTTCTATCTTGATGAATTCCCCCGTAAATAGCTTGCTGGTTTTTATACACAACCAAAGGACGTAACACCATACTGTTAGGCGCCCCAAAGTTTTGATAGTATCTAATTCGAGGCGGTGTTGGAGTAGCTGGTTGAATTCTTGAAATGTAATATTTAGCTTCGATCGTGTAACTAAATTCTTGTATCAATATTAGTATTATTAGCAAACTAATCTGTAATATACAGGAATTGTTTTAACTTAAAATATGATTTTATAAACACGTATCTTACTACATTTTCTAAAATTAACAGCATCGTTTCTAACACTATATACCAGAAGTCTTCTTGCGCTGAATGTTGAAAATTATATGATAGTGTAACCTAGATATCCAGTGTTATATGTGTGTGTGAAGAGAATACGGTAAATAATATACATACATACATATACACAGCATCAATATTTATTATTTTGATTAAAAATTATTTTTTTAATTTCATATTTTATTTCTGTAAAATTTTTCTTCAAAAATGTTTGCGTTTATTGTGGTGGAACAAACCAAATAAATATGAGATTGTACTTTATTGCCCTTTTAGCACATATGCGTTGTTAATATTGACTTAACGGTAACTATGAGCCTTTTACGCTCGTGTCAAGTGCACGATAAAATATTGATAAAAACATATCAACTCTAAAATAGGTTTTTTTTTATTATGCTAAAGATATTTGGAATTGCACAAATAGACATCCAAGATAAACTTCCAAACAATGAATCAGTGATACGTGGCGTACGGTGCATTCCTCGATTAGTTACACCTCAACAATACAATGAACTTGTAAATTAGCACTAACAATATGTAATATTATGTGGATAGCTACAGACGTAAATATGCTTAAACAGAAATTCGTAACGGTAAGCAGGTAATGGTTAAGTACAGGTAGGTATTATATTTAACCATATTAACATTAGTATTTTAATAAATTGTGAGCACATTTGTATGTATGTACTACATACATACATAAATATACATAAGTATGTGCGTTTTAGCTAACGGAAAAGTCTTTACTTTTTTGTTTGTAGTGCTTAATCACACTTAGTACACTTTTCTTTTTTCCTTTACAAAATTCTTATTCTGCAAACTGCAAGCAAATTCTGGTGCATTCTTCATAACTTGAGTTCTTTTCCCAACAAAATTATTCATTATTTCAACATTTTCAAAATTCCCAAGGAGGATTTTCAGAACTGTAACTAGCTCTTAGTACAGAATGCAATTATTGTTCCAACCCCTCTTCATAAAAAATACTCTTGAAAAATATTTGGCCATGACCTTTATGTCGAACACACACTACACAAAAGAGTCTTGGCACACAGATATGTGTTTTGGAACTCTATCCTCATCAGCACGCCATATGAGTGCTTCAGCTGATCAGCATCTCTTCGATGGTACATTTTGTTTAGAAACACAGTAGTTAGCAGTGAAGGAGATCTGTATGGATATCATTGTCATGGTGGATGTAAGTGTTAACATCCAACATACAACACAAAAAAGAATTTTTGGAAGGGCTTTTATCCTAGCACACTTCCTATCGTCATCAGGGAATGGCATCTGTTACATGCTCATCTAATGTCATGTTGCTCCATTTCGTGATACCTATTGAACAATTTTTAAACAAAATGAGCCACAGGAGAAATATTTACCAGTTTCGACGAATTACAGCACACACACTGATGAGGAGGAGGTTTTTCCAAACGCTTGTTTATACACTTTGTAAGTGAAGTCTCATCATTAATATGTTTCAATCAAAAAAGGAAGAAGAAAGACAGGTCTGAAATAACAGAATGCAAGGAATTCTGTGCAATCTCCAAAGAAACCATCGGGAAAAGTAAGACGAAACTTTATAGAACTTTACAGAGCTGATGAGAGGGAAAAGAAACGGCCATGTCAATCTGCAGCACCAAATAAATCCAAGAAACAATCCTCAGAAGAGAGAAGAGAGAAAAATAATGATATACTAGAAGTGGGTATACTATGGCGCTATCTTGCCAATTAGTTTTTTCGGTTTTTTTTATTCGCTAATTAGATCACTTTCTAATTAGGCTTGCTAATTGCTTAATTCTACTATCTTTAAGTTTTTTCTAGATTTTTAACTTAAATAATGCGAGTGAAACCATTTCAGGGTCAAAATGTCAACATTCCAAACAGAATTCCTTCAATTAGAAAGCCTAATTAGAAAGTGATCTAATTAGCGAATAAAAAAAACCGGTTGGCGCGATAGCCCCATAGTATACCTACTAGGGCTGGGCGAAGCATCGATACATCGTGCAGTACTAGATACCATTCCGGGTATCGACCCTCCGATACCTTGGATAACGTTGGTATCGATACCTAAGTATCGATACCTACGACACCTAAGTATCGATACCTACGATACCTAGATATCGATTCCTGCGATACCTAAGTATCGATACTAGTATCGATACCTACGATACCTAAGTATCGATACCTACGATATCTAACTATCGATGCCTACAATAGTTTGATAAATAATTATGTAGCAATTATACATTATATGCAATAGCTGAACAATAATACATACATTTTCTTAAAGGTTAATATAAACCAACGTTGACCAGTTAAGACAAGAAAAATAGCTAGGTATAATATGTATATGTACTTCTTTGAAGTTCGTGTAACTTGTAACAAATTATTTACCAAATTGTATAGGAATTCCGCTGAAATTTCAATATGAGTACCTCAAAATTTAATAGCTGTATATTAGAATATACATTTGGGTCTATTTTATAACAATCATTCCCATTTTTGTTGTCGGTGGAAATCCTTTATGGACATCATGTACTTAGCTCTATAGCACATGATAGTTTAGGACTCTCAGTCGGTGTTTGCAATAACTGGTGTGCCCACTAGGGCTGGGCGAAGTATCGATACATCGTCCAGTACTCGATACCATTCCGGGTGTCGATCCTCCGATACCTTAGATAACATTGATATCGATACCTAAGTATCGATAGTACGATACCTAGGTATCGATTCCAAAGTATCGATACCGCGGACGGAACCGATACATCGGTAAGTATCGATATCTCGATTGGTATCGATACCGAAAATGCCGGTATCGCCCAACCCTAATACCTACTACTAGAGATTACATTACATTACATTAGAGAAATAAAACAAAAGATACAAGAAATGAACAGTTAAAAAGATATTTATGAATAAACAGATCACAAAAAGAACAAAATTAAAGATATACCAAACTCTGTTGAGGCTATTGGGGATATTAACCTGAAGCCGCAGAAACCATGACAATGTCAAAAGAGGTAGAAAATTTTGTTAATCTAGGGAAGGAAAATAATAAGAAGGATGTTGGGGGTGCACCACTGTAAAATGAGGTTTATAGAAGACGGACCAATAAGGAAGTAATGGAAGAACTGTTAAGGATAAAATGGTTGGGACACATATACAGGAAAAAATCAAAAGAACATGCAAGAACGCTGACAGAATGGAAGATGGACGGGAGAAGGGCTAGAGGCAGACCAAGAATAAGATGGATAGATGAGATGGAAGACGATGTGAAGAAGATGGGGGTTGGGGACGGATGGAAGACGATGCTGCATGATAGAAGGAGATTGAGAGCACTAGCTATGAAAGCAAAAAAGATCGCCTGGGGGGACCTGATCCAGTCAATAAAAGAATCTGGAAAGCTCTGCTCGGCTGAACGGCGACTACCTAGAGCCATTCTGGGTAGTCGCAGATAAGTAATCTTGTCTTGGCTGAATTCGGGAGAAACAAATTTTCAAATACATTAATGATACAGGATTTTAACAAAGGGCTTAAAAATGCTGAAAAAGCTTATGGTTGAAAATTACCAAATAAAGACTATGTTCTATGGCAGCGATTTCCAAAGTGGGAGGCGCAGACCATTAGAAAGGTAGGTGCAATAAGTAGATCTACTATAAATATTTTTTGTAACACTAACATAACATTAAATTGTTGAGTGTAGGCTTTCACGACCGTAATCCATAGTAGATATGTTTTTTTTGCTTTTTTTTCGGGTCTTGTCGCGTAGCTATTCTTTGTCTTGACGTTTCGCTGATTGTGCTATCAGCTTCTTCAGAAGTTTTCTAAAGACAGTCTTTAGAAAACCTCTGAAAAAAAAGGAAAAAAAAACATCTACTATAACATTAAATCTTTTTTTTTAATTTTGATAAACATCTACCTACTTTACTGGTTTACAGTTTGTAGGTGCATCGTTTGTAAAACGATAGCAACGAAGAGCCGCTAAATCTGTTAATGACTAACGGTAAGTGAGACCTCTCAGGTTGGTAACTAACTAACCTTAGTTTTACACGTCACTTCTGTCACTTGTAGTCTGTGCTCGTAGCTAAAGTATCAACGGAAGCATTGCAGCAGCGTGTTGTATTTTTTATTGTTTTTTGTGCGATTACTTTGCTGATAATAATCGTCAGTAACTGCTTGATCGTATTTTATAATTTGATCAATTTAATCCTAATATTTTTAGACGAATGGATAAATTTGTAGTTAGTTATAAGAGAAAATCCACTAATAATGAAGATGCCGATACAAGAAACCATGGTAGGAATGCAAGCACCAAAGAACAAGGTAAAATTCCCAAGACAAGAAAATACGATTTATCGTATCTATCTTTAGGATTTACGAGTGCTATTATAGATAGCTTGGAAAAACCAATGTGTTTGCTTTGTACGAAAGTTTTGGCTGTAGATTGTATCAGGCGAGGCAAATTAGAACGTCATCTTAAAACTATGCATTCTAATGAACAAAAGCAAACGTTCAAAGAAATAGTGTCGGTTCCATCAAAAGTATTGCTATCATCATATCAAGTTTCTTACAGAATCGCGCAATGTAAAAAACTACACACAATAGGAGAAACACTAGTGTTACCAACAGCGATTGATATGGTTAAAACAATGTTCGGTGAAACATTTGCAAAACAACTGCAAGAAATGCCTCTTGCGGATAATACAGTTGGGCGAAGAATCGACAATATATCTGAAGATCTTTGCGATCAGTTGTTTCCCAACTGCGCAGTTCAAAATTCGCTTTGCAAGTAGATGAGGCAACTGATGTAACTAAAGATGCTCGTTTAATTGCATATGTTACGTTGTAGGAACTGATATAACGGAAGATATATTATTTTGCAAACTCATTCCTGGCATGTCTACATTCAGTGAAATTTTTAATATAATTGATACTTTTTTCAATGAAAACGACATAAAGTGGAGTAACTGCATTGGACTCTGTACCGATGGAGCACACTCAATGTCAGGACGCAAGGCAGGTCTTCAAGCATTAGTTAAAGAGAAAGCTCCTGAAGTTATCTGGACGCACTGTATGCTTCACAGAGCAGCTCTCCTGTCAAAAAGTATAAGCGACGAACTTAAGAGCATTTTTATAAAAGTTACGAAACTGGAAGCTAATTATACCTCACTTCTGTATTATTGTGAATTGCGCTCGTTATCTCGTGCAAAAGTAATTCAGAGAGTGTTTGAATTCAAAGAAGAGATTGCTGTTTTTTTTTGGGGAATTATTGGGAATTGAGTGTTTTGAATAAGTCAATGCAAAGACCACACATGCACCCACTGATTCAGAAAGACAAAGTTAAAGCATTAATTAAAAAATTAGAGCAATGGAAATCAAATTTACATAAAAATAAGTACGACATGTTTCCGCTTTTAAATGATTTTTGCACGAGAGCTAATGTTGCAGCAAACAAAAATCTATTTGCTGCATACTTAGATGGTTTGCTAATGCACTTTTCACGGTATTTCAAAGATCTTGACATTACAAAGTTCGTCTGGGTACAGAATCCATTTGTCGATGAACAAAGTGATTGAACATTGAACAAGAAATATTGATAGAATTATCATGCGATACTTCATTAAAACGAAAATTTCAAAGTGAAACCTTAGTTCAATTTTGGTTGAATAGAAGTGACGAATATAATACTTTGTCAAGTAAGGCAATGCTAGTACTGCTGCCATTCGTAACATCATATCTATGTGAAACGGGATTTTCTGCATTAGCGGCAATGAAATCTGAACATCGAGCCCGTTTAATAGTAGAAAAAGAGCTTGGAGTAGCTCTTTCCTCCCACACATTGTCCATAAAGGATTTCATTCTGGGTAAAAAAAATTATACAATATAGACAATTCTGCCATTTACTTTTTTCACTTTTTTCGATATATGTTTTACCATTAAAATGTGTTTATACTATTTAATAAAATAAAAGAGGGAGGCGCCAAGATTAGTTTCTTTTTATACGGAGGCGCAGCATTATAAAGTTTAGAAACCACTGTTCTATGGTATGATGATTTGAGAAATATACCCAAAGTGGTCCTACTAACAAGAGAAGTAAACATAGATTAAATATTAAGGACAGACTAGTTTATCAGGCCTCATCAGCTTTGATCACAAGAGGACCACCCCTCCAATAGAAGTTTATTAAAGCTAATACTTTGAACTAAATTATGTACCGATAACGACGCTGTTATTTATCAAAAAAAAAGTGGTTGAAATAAATTTAAAAAAAATAAATTAGTACATCCAGTATCAAAATAGAATCTATCTAATCTAACATTAACTTCCTTTAAGAGCATTTATCACCAACCATAGAATAATTACCCTATTTCCCGGGTGACATAGAGAAAAGGCCAACTTAAATATCAAATGTTTAATTTAATACTGTGACATAATTGATAACAACCGACTAGCGTAATAATTATTTCTTTTTATATTTTTCTAATGTAAACTTTTGGCTGATGATAAGATTCTTTGCCATGTAAAGAATCTTATCATCGAATGATACGAGACGGTTTCCTTCCTGTGCAATACCGCAGAATTTCCAACAATTATTATAGTTTATACCGTTAAGAGTTTTGCGACAGTACATCAGCAATTTGATGGCGTAAAAAATATGAATTAGAACTGGTGTTATGAAAAAAATGCGTTTGAAAATTTACTTAATCCTAACACTATGTGTGTGTGCAGTGAAATTGCAAGAGATATGTAAGTTAAAAATATTTATGGTAGATACATGTTTATGTTATAGAAGTGCTAAATTCCATCGTGTGTAATGTCACGTTCATTATCTTTATGTTTTCCTGCGATTATTCATAAAAACATTAACGTAGAAAAAAATACATAAATGCAACGCACAATGGGGAAAGAAAATGCTAGAAGTTTGCGTATCCAATTAGCACCACATTCATTGAAAAAAGAACTTGGGAGTTGTAGCTTCTGGTTTACGATTACATTATATTTATTGTCGTCGAAATAATATGTTCGTCAAGCTCTCATATTTAAATACGGTATTTATCATATTATATCCGGTAAGATAAACATGAGAGAGATTAATGGATCTTTTCCTAACCTTGATACCGAAATGACGGGGATTTTCATCACTATTGATGAGCTACTTCATTTTAGTGCCATTATGTCTATGTAGTTTTCTCGTGTTAAATTTCACGCTTCCACACTTACTCCGAAACCTGGTTTAGACTTATTACAATAAGAAGCTATGAGTAACACTTTTGTGCTGGTTCTAGAAACAATTTGACTCGTTAAGGCTTCGTTTCGTAAGCAGCTCATAACTGCCAAATCCAAACCACCTAAACTGACATAAGAACTGGTCCTCAAACAGCTAAGCTGTTTTCAAAACCGTCGCCAAGCTAATCCAAAGCTGGGTTTCGTTAGTTGGCAGTTGAGTAGTGGATCTTGCTCCAAAATCTCACAAAAAATCGAGTAGCCATTAAGAATCGGTGTTGTGAATAATTGGGAACTCCATACAATGATTATCACCTAATTGAAAGCTAGTTTTAAGTTAGTTTTTAGCTAATTCTAAAAGCATTTTATCTGCTTCACAATTGCTTTTTTCGTTATGTAAAAAATCATAACTGATAAGCTAATTATAAAAATTTTCTTAGCTGATTTAGAGCCGCTTCAAAGTTAATTAAATCTAAACACAACTTAACTGGTTCACTGGTTTGTACTAGTAAAAAGCTAATTTAGAGCTGGTTACCAAAACATCTCAGCTAATTGATAACTAGTTTCCATCTGGTTTTAAATGCTAATTAGTTAGATGATTTATACCGATTTAAACTTGGTTTTCAACTAGTTAAGATCTTGTTTTTAGCTAGTTAAAACTTCTTTGTAACCTGATCGTCCAATGCTAGCTTAGTTTGTTCTGTAAAAAGCTTAGCTAGTCGTAAAAAAACT
>SMLS01072949.1:0-12926 GCA_004785975.1 Popillia japonica
ATGCAACAAGAGCTTCTAGTTCAAGTTCAAGGATCACATTATAAACAATATGAACTCGGCCTTTACGGAATAGGAAAGTGTTCATATCACGTATCGGTAGAAAGACGAGGCCTTCACTAACTGTAGTGTAATGTTTGTTAGAGTTAGAAAATATTGCTTGTTACTAATTTATTTTGGAGTTTACATGATGAACAACCATTTCAGGTTTTTTGTAATACAGTACACTCGCGATTATGTGGACACCGCTTTTGGTAAAACTCCGAGTTATGTGAACAGCACAGGTATCGCGGCATTCGATTATGTGAACTGCTCAATACGTATACACATATGCAGTATGTTTAAGGCCACCCCAGTCATCTAAGAAACAGACAGACAACGTATTGTGTATACGTATGTTGTCTGTCTCTTTCTTAGATGACTGGGGTCGCCGTAAACATACAGTAGCAAAATGTGCGTTAAAAAAGAGGAAGTCCGTAATTCGAGAAGCAGTGAATAACTCTGTATGTGGACTTGGAAACCGTAAAGCCTTAACCCTATCGTGCATAATGTCCACTCTAGTGGACATATTTCTATTGATTTTGACTTAGTCATGGAAAGGGTGAAAATCATCATGTTACTCTGAGAATGAAATGGAAAGAAAACTATACAAATGATTTTTGCAACAGCGTGACAAACATATGCCAGTATCGGGAGATATTATGAAACAAGAGGCGAAGAAATTGTAGTTCAAAGTTTATAAAAATAACAATTTTTAGTGATGGGTGGCGGCATCGCTTCAAAAAACGATACGGCATTCTTTTTATAAAAATTCATGATCAAAGTCAGAACTGGCCAAACCATTTATAGAACGTTTAAACGACATGATTAACAAATTTGATCAAATCAGCTATAGAATGCTGACGAGACCGGATTGTTCTGGAAAATTTTGCCAGACACAAGATATGTCTCTTATTGAGAAAAAATTGCTTCAGGTCGAAAAGCGGAGAAGCAATGATTGACGTTTTTAGGGTGTCCAAATGCAACCATAATGCAACTGGATTAAACAAACCAAAACCCCTAATCATTGGAAAGGTCGAAAAATCTGATTTTTGTTTTCCAATCAGCCGAATACACGCTCTCAAAATGTAAGGATGACAGTTTCCATATTCAAGAATTTACCACAAAAGGCTTTGTTCCTTATAGACAACGAACCCAGTCACCCAGATGAAAATGAGTTGAAAACATCGGAGGAGGGAAGGGGCTATTTTCACTATGTTTTTACTACCTAATGTGCCGATGCACTAGAACGTAATTCGGCTTACTAAACTTGCATACAGAATAAAAATATTGGCATCTATAGTAAAGAAAAATCTCAACAGTATCGTTGAAGCGATGAGAGACGTTACTTTGAAAGATATTTTTATACATTTAGCAGCTGCCAAGTCCAAAAGTCATTGAAAAGTGATGGAGCAAGCTCTCCTGAACTACAATCCAGAAGATAAGGAACTGTTGCCACTGAGCACATTAAAAGAAAGGATTTTACGACAAAAGTCGAAAATGTCTTCTACGACAGAAGAGATTCAACAGCTGTTAGGAAATGTAGGTGTTTTGTCTATATGCCTACCACTCTTACATTTCTTACAAATTTCTGTTATGCAGGAATCTATTACACAAATGTAGGTTTTGGACTGGAACGATGACATTCCATCTGCTGCCGATATACAACCTGAGGCTGATGAAGGTGGAAAAGATTGGTGGAAAGTACCATTTGCAGCAAATCCAAAAGTACCTACTTCAATGAAAGTCTGGGTGATGTCATCAAGTGAGCGCCCACTATTGAGGACATAGTCACTGTCCTAAGATGGTTCCGACAAAAGGCTGCGGACAGTATGAAGAACATTTGAACAAACCAATCGCTATTTAATATACAAGCCATCGACGGTCGACAGAGAGTATGGAGACCATCAAGTGAACGTTTTGCGCATGGGCAATTATAAAGAGGAACTAATGAGGTTGTGGCTCAGTTATGGTATTGTGGTAGCATTCGTGTACATATGCAGCTCTACGGATCTAGTCAATCTTGGTACACCTACTATGAAAGCTCATAGATCTATCGAAGAAGTTTTGCAAGATCAGATAACTTTGTTGCAATATGCGGCCCAAATTTTCTGCTATAATAATAATAATAATAGCAGGATAACTACATGGCCTAACAAAGAAAACTCAATGTTTTTTTGAAAATAAGGAAGCATTTTATTTTTTAATCTTATGTTCTGCTCTCTCAACAGACTTATTCCAACGATTGTCCAAATTAGCAACACCTTAATTGTAAGTGGATGAATCCGAGTTGTCGAAATAGCTATTTATAGCAGCGATTATCTCGGAATTGGAGGAAAATCGCTTACCGCTGAGTCTTTTTTGCAGCTTTGGAAACAGAGCTGCGAGCCATATCTGGAGAATAGGGCGAATGAAGCACTAAGTCAAATCGCAATTCATGAATTTTGACCATTGCAATCGCAGATTTGTGTGCAGGTTCTTTATCCTGATTTATTCTTTGCCAAATGAGCTCGTATCTCTTAGATTTTGTCGCTCAATTGTACGTAGAAAATTGGCATAATACTCGCCATTTATTGTTGTCTCTTTTTCTAACTAGTCGACCAAGATGATTCTATGAGAATCCCGAAATACGGTTGTCAGATCCTTTTTTGCTGACAAAATCTTTTTTGCCTTCTGTAGTGACGGAAAACTTTGTGTGTCCATTGTTTGAAATGTTCCTTCGTTGTGGGAGCGCAATGGTAAACTCTGGCTTCATCGACGGTTATGAAAGTGCGCAAAAAGTCCTTCAACTTGCCGAGAAAATGTGCCAAAAGGCCGCGAGAAACAATCAAACGAGTATTTTTTCGTTTTGCAGCTCTTAACATTTGCAAGTATCACTCATCATTAAGAATTATAGATACTGCTTCTCTATTCTCTATTTCCTCGTAGAAATATGGAACAATGATAAAATCAGCTCTGAAACTGCACAAAACGGTGACTTTCTTGTCATGAAAACCTTCTTGAACAATTCCTTGTGGATTTTCTGCATACCAGATCCCACAGTTTTGTGTATTGACTACACCATTTAGAGTAAGATGTGCCTGATCTGTTCATAAATTTCCATCGAAGCCAAATCTGTCTCCTTTAGTTCAAACAACATTCTTAGTTTATATGGATACATTTTTTTTGTTTACCATAGATATAGTAAAACCCCGTTCCTTAAGCAAGTGGATTTGGTTTATTTTGTGTTCTTAACTTAAGTTGTTAAAAAGTTATAATAATTTAAAATGTATCGCTTACTTTATGACCACTTTATACTTATATTAACAACGTGTGTATTAGAACGTAAAGTGTGTATTATTCGTTTCTTAGGCTATGGAAAAGCACTGTGATTTGCGTCGATAATACGGAAGCACACACTTTAGATATGATGAGTACGGCGGCATTCGGAAGTTCAAACCTATATCAATAATGATTGTTATGATAAAATGATTGTATGATTTCAATCGGCCATTACTAGAACATCTTCACAAAGTTTGATCTCCAATACAAACTGTCGACAACTTACTGCTTGCTACAACTATCTTTTCTGTTATCTGATCATGTCAGGCATCTCTTTATCTTAAACAAAAATAAACCTTCCATACGCGAAAATTGAATCCATTGATAAGAGTAGTTTACCATTGAAATATACTAGAATGCGCTATAAAGCAGGAGTAAAACAGAATCTATAATTGATAAAAGAATTTGGAAACACATACAAGAATGATTCAAATGAATATTAAAATACTTTCAATGTAAAATATCGAGAGACTAACTTGCTTCGGAAGCACATTAACTCCACAAATGGAAAAATTAATACGGCAAATTATAATCCTACCTTTTACATAAATAATGTATATAACCGCCTAATTAAGCTCTTGCTGTGTCCGTCCTTTTCGTCTTTTCATAATGTACACTCAATTAAATTAAAGTACGTAATGCCCTACGAGTTGCCGAGATTCAAGAGTAACGAATTGAAAAACCGTAGCGACTATTTTTGCTAAACAGGATAAAGCGGATGTTCCTTTCAGCAACCGTGCGGCAACAAAGAAATGATTCGAGACCAGAATTTGCCATTAACGGGATACATTGAACGGGAGCCCTACAGAAGCAGCTCGATAACAATGCACCTCAGCGTGTCTGCATTTCATTATAACCCATTCATCTAGTATCGGCTTCTTTTGTTGTTTTTCTCGTTTTGAGTTTATCTCTATTTGTGGGTTTTATTTTTCTTCATTGTTCTTAAAAGTTAAACAACATAATTAATATATAAAACCTTTCCACATATATGTACCATCACGGACTTTGGTTATGTCCGGTATCTAGCGGTACAGCCTGCGCTCCTGTCACTATTCCCTTTAAGATAAAACGGACATGGTGACAGGAGCGCAGGCTGTACCGCTAGGTACCGGACATAACTAAAGTCCGTGGGTGTACATATGTATGTATTTTCTATACAATCTCATGAAGTTCAGGATTTAGATACATACATATTTAGCAGAAAAAATTATTATATATGATGAAAAATTAGTATTGCCAAGCAGGTAGAGGTTTATTATAATATTTTTATTGGTTTTATAAATGAGAGAAACGAACAAATATTTTATTTAACGATTGCCCAATAAAATATGTGACTGTAGTGTAATAGAGAAAGAACTGTAGTACATAGTAAGGAGTAACCCACAGCAGGTTTATTGGCCTGTTGCTTAATAAACCTGCTGCATAAGAGAATTGGCCCCCAACAAACAAGACCGATATATGTATGTGGCTCCCATTTTGAGAGTGAATTCTCATTTTCGACGCAAAATCGATTTTTTGGGCAACCGTCCCTTGCTAATGTCACACTCCATTACATTGATTCTCTATAGAAATCCCAAGAAAGTTTCCCGCTTCTAGATTCCATTTTGGAAAGACTACTGGCCGTCATTAAGTTGATTTTGCCTTTACTGCTTTTCAACGCTTTTCAAAAGAATTCATGGTCATTACCACAAAAACAAACAATAAAACTGTTTGGTTCTCTTATTTCACTTTTAAAGGGCGTCTTTTTCAAAACATAGAACTTTTAGCCCACAAATTCCATGCCATTTAGTGTTTAAAACTAATTTTCGGCATGTGTAATTTTGCATCACTTTTTCAAGCATCCGATCTTATCGATGATTAATTGCTGCTGGTTTATCAGCATAGACCATAGGTTCGATGTATCTTCCAAAAGCTAGTCCAAAGGTTTCAAATCACACGAATAAGGGGGCCAATTCTGGTCTATTTCTTGAAATAATTCGGTCACCAAACGTTTAGCTCAACAAAGTGATGGTTTCACGTGCTGTATGCCAAGTTGCGCCGTCGTAGAATAAAAAAATCATTTGCCTGTAGCATTCGCTATTCACTATAATGTTGGCACCGGTTTCGGATTTAAAGATAAATAGGCCGATAACGCCTTTGGCTTGTAAACCGCACGAGACAGTGATTTTTTCGGTATGTAATGGAGCTTCAAGAGACTCATGAAGATTATGCTCTCTCCAAAAACGACAATTGCTTGCTTACATACCAGTTAAGCCAGAAATGAGTCTCATTGCTGAAGATGATTTGATGATAGAAATCTGATTTAACTTCCACTTGATTCTTAGCCCATTCACCGAACACACTACGCACTCGATAGTTCGCTGGCTTTAATTCTTGTACAACTGGATCATATATTTATGGATGTAGGTCAATTTTTCCGCAAAATTTTGCAAGTATGTAGTGGACGGGCAGAGACCGACTTTCTGAGAACGGTGTCGAATCGATAAATTCAAGTCCTCTGTCACATTCACGTCTATAGCGGCAACAGCTTCTTCTGTACCCACTGTACGGGCTCGATTTGGATGAATATTATCCAAAAGCGTAAATGTGGTCATAAACCGATTTATAGTATTGCGTAGTAGCAGCTCAGATGGATGATTATGGGCGCCGTAAACTTGACGAAGTGCTTGTTCTAGTGTAAGTCTTTGCATGGTGATTTGCCAAAGTATACTGAAAAAAAGACATCTAGTTTGATGTTATCCCTATCGGAAGTTCTATACCTCTAAAAAAAGATCCTTTAGTTAAAACAGCTGCAGCTGTTAGTTTCAACACACTTACGAATAAAATTTTGAAAATGGGAGTACTTTAGAATGAGCTCTTGGTCTCTCGTCTTTTGATTTAGCTGGCTTATAGATTGACACACGAGATTTGTGTTTCTGCGGCCAGGCAAGAAATTCCAGGTGATGTTCTTATGTATTAAGATGGTGTTCTCCAAATTTAGTCCGTTTCTTACATGGCTGAGACCATTTGACACGTACGGGGACTAGAATTTCTCGTTCAAAGGTTAGAGTTCTTCAGCTAATTCTACCCAGTTCACTTAGTCATGCTGACCTTTCATAAGAAAGTTCATTCAAAGAAGTAACTGCTGTTATTGTTGATAGTGCCTATCTCGTTTGAAAATTAAAATTTGAGGCGTTAGCTTTACTTTTGTCTAGAGTATCCTAATTGATGGTGCTAGGATTAAATGATTAGAACTCGACCAAAAGCAGATTCTATGACTTAGTATTGTAGTGCAATGGGTTGTATGCAGATATATCAGTTGTACAAGGAGGTATAACTGCTAACTCTGAGCAATTTCATCATCGAGTTGACCTGATACGCTTGTGTATCTTTATTTCTTAGTAAGTTGTTTGGATGGACTCATCTTCGCTAGGCTACCTTCTACAACCATTGTTCAAGAGAACCTTTGTGATCGTCACGAAGTCTCAGCGGGTTTGTAATCAATATAATTCCTAATCACAACTAGCAGGACAAGCATACAAGACTTCAGAAAGGCTCCTAGTAGGAAAGAGGATGTATACAAAGCTTAAAGTTAAAGTTTTACAGATTAAAGTAATAGTTAAGATTAAGAACATTTTTCTTACAAAATTTGTTGGATTTTAAAACTTTTATGATATATTGAGCTTGGTTAAATGCTAGAGGATTATACTACAAGTTATTCTTGACTCGCATATCTGTTTTCTGCACTGACATCTCAGTGATTTAACGTTACAAGTACGGCTACTAAGATGTACATAGATTTTCTTTCTCCGTTTCTGTAGACTGCCTTTACCTGTTTAAAAAGGTCAATGTCTGATCGGTCAAATGGTAGTTGATCTGAAAACAGTCTTAATATTTTTCCTACCATTTCAAAATTTCTTCAGTTTGTCAAAGCTTTGCTTCTAGCGTGCTCATCCATTGCTATGTATTTAGTTTTTTTGTGGTCTATCCCATGCTTCCACTTTTAATGTTACTTTTTTAGTTTCCATTTCTTTTGACTGTCAGTCTTACCAGGTAGGCACTGATGTTCATTACTTACATATATCGTTTTCCATCCCCACATTTGGTGCGCACTATAGGTTCACTAACTGGCTGTTGGCTATTGTGTTGGTCTTGTTTCATTTGTAAAATTCGTGGTGGACGTAGGAGCTACTTACAGCGTACTGTGATGTCACTGGACCCTAGTCCTGTTATCATGTTTTCGTCATTTATGTTTTTATAATTAGTTTTGTAGTTGATCGAAGATTGATAAAATTTTAAGCATTAAAATTAAATTCTATACATACATACATAAAACGCATCTAGACTTATTCGAGTTTGTCCTGTAATTAAACCAACAAGAAATAAATCCAAGCGTAGTGACAATGATTTCTCGAATGTCAGGAGTTAATTCCCTGAAAAATATTACTTTGTGACGACAGGGTGTGCCCATATTTCACTCCGATCTCAGCCAATAAAACTAAAATCAATATGGACGAAATAATATGGCGGGAGAGATGCATGTCGCAGTCTATCACGATGACTTTTCCAAGGAATTCAATAAAACGAATCCGAATGATTTCGGAAGATGGATGTCGGCTTAGATTCTGTATATGAGAGATACTGGGTCGTCTGGGTGCTCGAGTTAGTGGGCTGGGTGCTTTGCTGAATACGAGAGGAGGCCGCGGGGCCTATACCGAAACTCCCTCGGACTCCTATTTGATTTTCACGTCACTTCACGGAAATATTAGAAAGATATACTGTATACAGAAAATATACGTTTATATGTGCCTGTGTTATATTCTTATATTATACAAAAACGCTATCCTACTGGATATTGAAGCCACGGCGACTCATCACAATAAAATTTCTGGAAAACGAAGACACCATGCTGTTGTATTGTTACCGGTTTGTTTGTCAGTAAACGTAATATGTGTGTTATGATTTCCTTCTATGTCTGTTATTATATATCCGATGCAGTGTTATAAATGTTATTTCTATAAATAAGAGTATGATTATTTTTTTTTAGTAGCGTTCCTATTAGCAAGAATTGACCTGAAGTTTGTATACAATTAATTTCACAATCGCAGTACTAACAATTCCCGTTGATATATTACATACTGTACCTAGATCTGTTCATTGTTCAGTACAGTTTTGAATAATTCCAATATACAAATAATACTTCTCCTATTCCTAAAAAAAGTAACAATTTTCCATTTACAATTTACTTCCCAAGAAGCTAGAGCTGCAAAAATGTTATATCCTATTCGAAACCGTTCTTAACATTCGTAGTTATATATGTGTAACACGTAAATATTTCCTGGAAAGAAGGCTGAATTATACGTCAGTTCCCATTATCTTCTTGACATTTAAAATAACTCTCCAGCCTGCTAAAAACGCACATCGAACTTTTACCTTTCCAGTTGCGTTACGATGACGGCAACGTCGTTCTCAGTAGTAAAAGGAATTTCTCATTTATGTCGCTCTGTCTGTTCTTCTCTAATGAGGGCTCCATAAATAAATGTTATTTGAACTAGAGTTTCGCTGACTGTTTTTCCCCACTGGCTATGTCGCTCGTTTCTTTTAAAGAGTACGTACAGTAATAAACCAAATCTTTTTCTACTTCCTTCTTTATTCATTATATTGAATTGCATTTTGCAACGCTGGAAAAATGACAGCAATTGCTTTGTCAGCTTCATCAGCTACATTTCCATGTCCTCTGATTTGATGCCGGAAAAGTTATTTTGCTCAGCATTCTCTAACTAGTTTTGAAACGCTAACATGAAAGTTTTTCCAACATCTGATATTTTCTTCATGATGACTAATTTAATAAAGTTCTGTTAGATATAAAAGGATTTGTGCTATTTAGTAGACAATTACAAAGTGTGACAGTGCATAAAAGCGAAAAAGGGAAGACACAAAGTTGGTTAAATTGAAACAATGTTTCGTT
The DNA here is from genome assembly GCA_004785975.1 of Popillia japonica. Taxonomy (NCBI): domain Eukaryota; kingdom Metazoa; phylum Arthropoda; class Insecta; order Coleoptera; family Scarabaeidae; genus Popillia; species Popillia japonica. The sequence continues at coordinate 9,305 of SMLS01072949.1, forward strand.
TAATAGTATTGAATTTGTTGAAGAGTTACTTAAACCGGTTTTTGCCATAGTAGCACAGATTGTCATGTTGATTTTATTTCCAACATTCGAAAATTGCTTAACACAAAAGAAGTAATTGCTCCTTTTATCTGTAGTGCTACTGTATTTGCTTTGAAAATCAGAACTTTTCTGTCTCTAGTATATGCTAGCTTACGGAATTCTGGTCTGACCAAGAGAGGTTAAGATTAAACGCTAAGTCCAGCAAAAGAATATGCTAGAACTTATTATTGCAGTAAAATAGTTCATATCCAGGGGCTAGTTGTACAGAGATTTAACTGCTAACTCTAAGAAACTGAATGATAGAGTTTTCCCAACAGACTGTCCTCTGTAATTTTCTGATCAGTTATTTGGTTGACCTCACCTCCAAGAGACCACCATCTATACCCATACCTAGAAAAGTCTTTGTAATTGCCAAAGAGCTTATGTTGCAACTCAAGTCTTTGTCATATTATTATTCCCAAGACGATTTGCCAAGGAGGTTCAGTTTTGTGAGAAGATTTACCACAAAGCTTAGTACCAAAAGCAAATGGGAGAAAGACACCGTTTCGATACTTAATAGCAACGCCATCTAATGGTACTCTGATTGTTCCAAAACGGCAGAGGGAATTGGAATAGGAATATATGGGCCTAGAATCAGTCTAGATAGAAACATAATGATATATAAAAAAAACGATAAAAAGGAGCTATGATATTCAATTTTTAAACTCAATTGTTGTTTAGCATCAAAAAACAAAACTTGCCGGTTTTGAGATCCCATTGGTGAACTTCGATTTGGTATTAACCTATATTTAGTGTAGTACTAGTTGTAAGACTGAAAGTTAGCTCCTCAAGCGTATGAAGTACTCCAAATATTACTTTTTATTTCACATGTTCCAGTCAAATTTGACGAAGTAGTAGTCCAAGTGAGAAAGACGAAAGCAAGACAAATTCTATTATGATGACATGATTCCGCCAAACATCATTGTGTAAGTAAGTCCAGAACTTCAAGATTTAGATTTTAGATATTTCAAATAGTTTACAAAGAAAAAAAGAAAAGAATGATAATTAGATATGTTGGGTGACCATGTAACACTCGACCAATACGGAAAAAATTAGGAAAAAAAAGACCTTAGGCTTTACAATGGATGAAGTAGGTATCTCCTTTAAATTTTTACATAAAATAGATATTATCTAGATAGTTTTTTCCACTTGTTAGGTCCATGATAACACTTGCAATTCGAACAAAAGTCAAATTTATTATTGGAATAAATTTGACTTTTGTTCGAATTGCAAGTGTTATCATTGACCTAACAAGTGGAAAAAACTATCTAGATAATAAGATAAGTTAAAAGGTCATAAAAATACATATATATTAATAAAATAGATATTAACCAACTCCATTTATTAACAGCAGTTCTTAATATCAGTTTGCTAAAGCCTGTTTTGCAACTTTTACCGATTTGGGACCCGTCTAAATTTTACCTGCGCTACTGACTGCCAATTCTCAGATACGCACTTTTCTGAAGTGACACAATCTACTGCCCAGTGAGTGGTCATGTTTTCGGTTGGGTTTGAACTCTAAAACTGTTTTGGCTAATATAACTGATAAGAGCTTCTGTGTGATTGATGATAATTTCTTATCATTCATAAATGATTGGATTAGTCGAAATCGTTTGATACTCTTATGTCTCTCTATTTCTCATGTTATTTTCTATTGTAAATCTAATGGTTTCAGACTGGCATATAATTAGTTCACCACTCAATTGATATAAAAATCATGAAGAATGTTTGGTTCCAATCACGAAATCAAAAGAAAAGTTCAACAAGGACCTATACATTATTTTAACTTACATTGTTTTGGAAGTCTTTTGAAAATGTTCAGATAGGTTGAGCAATGTTATAACACGTAAGGAAAAAGGAAGGGGTCTGCGGTATACAGGAGTGAAAGGAAACCAGATAACAGACAATCTCACTAAGAAGGTGGCCAGAATACCCTTTGTGGAGCCAAAATCCTTTTGCGGGATAAGTAGCAGTATAATGCTGGAATGATAAAATTGAAGTCAAATGACTTTCTTCAGTATGGGGCAAGCTAAAACTCTTCTTGCAACATATAACTATAAGAAATCTTAAAAATGCATCAACCTCAACAAACGTATTTGAATTCGTATATGGACCCCCGTCCTATCAGGCCACTATTAACTGAATGAACAGCTAAGTAGGATTGGAATAACAAACGAAGACGATATGACTCTACTAAGGGAGTTTCCGAGTGTTGACCGTGTCATGGATAGTACAATACACAGATCGTTGCATCGCAAGTGCCGTCAAAATATTATTATCGATAGTTGAACGGTATGTCTTAGTTAAGTCCATATGCCGCGCCGGCGCCGATACATGTTGCAGAGAATACGTATGAATATTTGGATATTTGCAGTCTCCAGTTAGGCATTGTCGCAGATATTTGTCTCATATGTTCTAGCGCTTTATGATATTTTATTACATTTTCATTTTTTTATTATTCTTCTTGAAACAATATTCTTTTCATTTGCATTTTCTTATTATATCCTAATCTGTTAATTGTCTCATTCTTCAAGCATTTTTGCTAAACATATTCGTTTAGTTAGTGTTTTGTCGTCGTTTCTATTAGGTTTTCTGCAGAGTTTAGTGTAAGATACATACATAAGTATTTATTTAGTTTGTTAGTTTGGTATTTATATGTTATAAAAATAATGGATGTTTATAATTTAGTTCAAAGAAAACAAATTATTAAGTGGTATCATCAGGAAATACCCTTAAGGCAAATAATACAGCGCTTTTATGAGAATTATCAATCACGACCCGCTCTAAAAACAATTCAGCGAATAATAAATAATTTTGAAAGATTGGGCTGTATTATGCCGAACAAGCACAAACGTAATAGGCAGCCATTTGGTCGCCAAGACGAAAGAAATCTTTTAATTTGTGCCAGTGTCGAACAGAACCCGAAAATATCTTCATTGGGTATTAGTGAGCAGCTGGATATTTCTAAAAGCACAGTATGCCGTGTTTTAAAGAAAAATAAATACCATACCTACAGATTACAGAAAACAAATGAAATATTTCCCGAAGATGAAGACCAGAGAATGGAATTTTGCGAAAATATGATGCATATTTGCAGTCAAAACGCAAATTTTATTGCAAATATATTATTTATGGACGAAAGTACTTTCCCGTTGCACGAAAGACATAATCCCGCTGTACCTCGACACTGGGCAAGAGAAAACCCGCACCTAACATACAATGCTAGAACTCAGTATCCCCAAAAATTAAACGTTTGGGCGGGATTACTTGGAGAGCATAAAATTGGACCATTTTTTATAGATGGCAATTTAACAGGCGAGAAGTATCTCAACTTGCTCCAGAATCGAATTATCCCACGCCTCCACGAATTGGTGCTCAACTTGGATAACATATGGTTTCAACAGGATGAGTGTCCCGCTCATAATAGTAGAGTTGTACGGGAATATCTTCATAATGTATTTCCAAACCGTGTTCTAAGTACATGGGGAACTATTCGCTGGCCACCTAGATCACCAGATCTCTCCCCTAATGACTTTTTCTTATG
>SMLS01072950.1:0-38128 GCA_004785975.1 Popillia japonica
TAGTTTTAAAATTTTTAGAAAATAATATATTTCAAAGTGAATATGTGCTGCTAGTCAAACAAAAATAACGAGCAATACTAATAAGTCATTCTCTTTTCCTGTTGAAAATACACCCATAATCTTACGGCTTAAACCAATTAAATTATTTACTAAACTAAATTTGCAATTAAAATTTTTTTTTAGGACAGCCTAATTTAAAATTTGACTGAGTCTGATAAGGCAAAAATTTTTAAAATTAAACAAATCATTATTAATGTAGTGTTTAAAATAAATTATATTTTTCCAAATACAAAAAGTTTACAATACTATCGGCGGAAAATATTAATTGAAAATAGAAGAAATATTGTCTAATAGATATCCTCAGGATGTATCAATAACTCAAACTTTTCAAAAATTGATCGTTAGTTACAACAACCAGATAATATACCAGAAAATACGAACATCGACAAACATTTAATTCTAACCAAATCCATCGAATACAAATAGTTTCAAAACTTTATTAGATCGATGGTAAAGCTATACGCAGATATGATTGTGTAGCAAAATTAAACATGGATATACATATAAGTTTATTCAATTAAACAAATTCTAAAGTGCAAGGGAAATATTACATTCAATATATTAAATCTTATTAACATAGTACTTAGTGAATGTATGATTTTATCAATAACACATATGTATGTATTATCTAACTTAAATACAATTCAAAAACTTAAATTAATACCAATACAATATAATAGAAAAATATTTAATACAAAGGAAGAAAAAAATTCAATAAAAACATTATGCGAATATCTAAGCTGTTTTCTTCTTTATTCGTAACAACTCCAACCATTTAAATCTCGTATCTTTATCCAACAAAATCAAAAAGATGAACAGAATAAAACCTTGCAGCGGAATGATAATATAGAACAAATACCAACCGACCAAACTGATGATGGGAACGGGCGTCATGATCGAAGCCATCACGATCCAAACGAGACCTAACATGAACGGTAGAGCTACTGTAGCTCTAATCCTATATTTCTTATCAGATTCCTGTACGTCGCTTTTCCACAGATTAATCATGACAACAATATAAACGACGATATTACAGGTGATTATCAAAATGATTGGTACGATAACAAAGTAGAGGAAGATGTCGTCGTTTTTCGAGCAAAATTGACATCTTAAACAATCCATATACAATACAGTCGATGCAGTTGTAATAATGGCAGGGAAACCCCAACCTACACTCAACGATTTTGGAATGCTGAAGTGGGATTCGCCGAAGACTTTGATGAATCTAGCGTATTGGACGTAGCTTACGAAAGCCATCCATATAAACTGAGTTAAAATGCTATAATAGAAGATGACGTACGCGATGTGGTTTAACAGATTTGTATTTAGAAGGAAGAATATTGTTTGTATCAGGAGAGATAGGCAAAGTTGGTTCAGATAGATTCTTCGTTTTAGCCAATCTTTAAAGAATAGGCACGAGAGCAATATAGATGAAATTCCAATTGTCGAAAGTATACTAGTAGTTGTTTTAATTAAGGTTAAGTTTTCGTAATTTTTGTAATAATTACGACCTGCTATTGGATTCAATAATATCGATAGACGTGAAAAGATATCAACTGTTTTTATTTCCGTACTAGGAAATTGTTTAAATGTAGTTGGGTTGTCATACCAAACTTTGTAAATTATATTCCACATTAGATTAGTGCCGCAGATATTTTGATTAAATTCACTAATGAAAAATAACATTACACCATCATGATCAAATACATCAACTTGGTGCCAATACCCGCCACTACCAGTATGAAATAACTTGAGGTAAATATCGATATTTGGTTCGTTGGCGGCACATGATAAATAGTAAGTATCGGCCTCAATGCTTAGAATTTTCGTTTCAGATAAATCAGATTGCTTATAATAGAACTCGTCAATAAAGAGGATAATTCTGGCTATGATGTTTGTACAGTTTGGGAATTGTACTATCGCATCAATATTGTCATCAATTACAACGGTGTCATCAGAGATTCTGGATAACAGTGGTTTGACGGTGTTGTCAGTGTAAAAAGCTATACCAGATACAGTGTCGTTAAGATAGTCAATGATAAATGTTGGTGTTGTTCTTCTAGGTAACTTTTTCAAGTCAGAGGCTCCCACAAATTTAGTTACCAAGTGTGATAAATATTTCATATGTTGTTTATGATTTACTTCTAGTTGTAGTAGCCGAATTCCCCTGACAAATATTGGTAGCAAATAGTCAATTGAATATTGTCTATACGATTCTAGTAATAATAGAAAATAAAGATAAATATCAATGAAAGTTGTATTAGTGTTAAATCGAAACTGTAAATCTACATAATTTGTACGGTAATGATTTACATATAGCTTGTAAATCATTAATGATTGATCTGCTTTTATAAGTGAGGTATTGATTAAATTTGAAGATTTAGGATTAAGAGACAAATTTCCAGATTTACAATAGTCGCATATTATATTTAATACATCATCGAAATATATTGATGTTGGAAATGCTACATTACCCACTGGACTTATATCAAATTCTATCTTATAAGATCCAATATCGTAAGTATTAGGTGGACAATACTTAACAGATTCGCTAGATTTATGATAACGCTTCGTGAGGGCATCAAAACTTAAATAAGAAATTCGTTCGATGAAGCATGTCGGATACGTGAGATTGCTTTCAGCGATATTGAATGTACCAAAGCTTGTCCAATTGCCGGCCGAATTAAAATAAACTCTAATAGGAGATATTTCATTTTGAATGCAATGATTAAGAACAGCAAAACCTATAAAATTTTTGTGTAAATTAAACGCCATTAAAACAAGGAAACTATCTTTAGATGTTACTAAGATATCGTTTATAACAGATTCTAAATAATCTGATTGAACATAAGCAATAATATTTTGATTTCTTGTATCAATATTGTATTCTTCACTATAATATATAACATCCGAAGATTGGATGGTCAATTCTAAATTTTCGTCAACCCCAACGCCAACTACATCACTTTGTAATGGATTCCATATACATAAAATCGTAGTTATGCTTCTTAAATCCAATATGTACTTGAAGTCAATCTCGAAAGTCCTTGTATGTATTTCCCACGTAAACCAATTCAAAAATTCACTGTACTTAACTACGTCTCGCAATCGATAATAAATGTACTGTTCGTGTACTAAGAGCAACAGATAGAAGTTAAAGAATTGAAATTTACTGCAAAGATTATTATATATTTTATAATCGACACATTGCATTTCTACCGACATAATAACAATACTGGTAGATATATTATTCTTAGTAAACATAGGATATCGAAAGTTATTCTCATCATCCAAATAGAAAATCTCCTTCGGCTGCGTGATATTAGCTTTGCCCTGATGCATTTGTGCAACTTGATGTAACTGTTGCAATCTTGGATCGTCAGCCAACTGCGAATTAATCCAAGACCACTAAAGGACACGACAATGACCAATCACTAAATCAAATTCGACAGGAATCTTGAATATACTCACGTTTTGTTCAGACGAAACGATTTCCAATGAGAGCAATAGCAGGACTAACCACAGGAACATTTTGAGTGTTAACATTTTTAGTCGGAAATTAATTTTAAAATTTTTAGAAAATAATATGTTTCAAAGTGAATGTGTGCTGCTAGTTAAATAAAAATAACGAGCAATACTAATAAGTCATTAGTTTTTCCTGTTGAAAAATACACCCATAATCTTACGGCTTAAACTAATTAAATTATTTCCTGAACTAAATTTGCAATTAAAATTTGTCAAGGACAGCCTAATTTAAAATTTGACTGAGTTTGATAACGCAACAATTTCTAAAATTAGACAAAGCATTACCAATGTTATGTTTAAAATAAATTATAGTTTTCATAACAGAATCAGTTTAATAGTATTATTGGTAAAAATACTATTTGAATGTATGAGAAATATTGTCTAATAAATAAACTTAGAATGCATCAATAACTCACCATTCCCAAAGATTAACCATTAGTTACAAGAACAAGATAATTTAGCAGTAAATAAGAACATCATCAAACAAAATTGAAACCAAATCAACCAGACACAAATAGTTTTAAAACTTTATTAGTTAGATAACAAAGTTATACACGGCTTGCATGCATTGCATCGTAGCAAAATTAAACATGGATGATTCATATAGGTTTATTCAATTAAACAAAGTCTAAGATACAAAATAAATATTGCATACAAGATATTAAATCTTATTAATATAGTACTTAGTAAATCTAAGATTTTAATGTATAATAACACATATGTATGTATTATCTAACTAACTTAAATACAATTCAAAAACTTAAATTAATACCAATACTATACCTATCTAATTAATTTTTGATTGGGATGCGTTTTCGGATTTACACCGTCGATTAGTTGGGTATATGGAAATACTTGCGTTTCTCTAAATAGTTTTGAATTATTACGAGAAATGTATGGTTGGATACTTCTTACAAGCGTGTATGGTAACATAATTATAGAGCAATTCTATAATTAATACCATTGGTAAAGAGCGTTAATTGATAGGTTTTATATTGAATTTAACGGATGTTTTGCGTGTGAATGTAAATTATATGTTTACGTTAATTAAAATTATTGACGCTTTTTGGAATGTAAAACTTGTAGCTTGTAATAAATGTAATAGACTCCACGAAACTCTTACGGCTATTGTATAGATTAGTAAACCCGTTATAACTTGGCATTAAAGCAGTTTCCTATTGGAATAGAAATTTTGGCTTTCAATTAATATCCTGTATTTGCATTTATCGGATTTGTTCATGGGAAATCAACTATGTATTTAGTTGTGTTGATAAATTGAAGTAATTTAATAAGACGTTAAAGACATTTAACTATGGGCGCCATCTATATTTTACAGAAACTAATCTTAGGTAATGGTATTAGTGATATATTGATAGTACTATGACTAATTGTAAGACACGTGTGATGTAAAAAGGGAAAACATGGTGTTTTGCAAATTATTTAATGCAGATTAGAATAAGAGTCTACTGTATCAGAAGGAAACAATATTGACATGAGAGAACGCATAGTTTTATAGAGATACACAATCAAATACAATACGTTTGTGCAGAATCTGTCAGGAATATCTGCCTATGTTTAAGTAATATCTTTTTTTTAATACATACATGCCGATGGCCAATTCGCTCTGAAATCGCTAGCTATTCACAAGCCTCAAAGCACCACCTCAAGAAGAAACGTCAAAACTGGGAAGCAAAAGAAATGGCATCCTCCTGGAGGAAACCACCTGGACAAACACAAGCGAAGAAAGGTATCAATCTCTTGCCAAATTGTAATAAAAATCTTCTTGATGTAAGAAAATCAGACTTAAGAACCGTCACTGCCATCTAAAATACCACCTGAAAACGATAGCTAGCAAAGCTGATCAAGACACGTGTCGATTTTGCGAACTGGGAGCTGAGACAGCCGAGCAGATATAGTGCGAGTGCGAAGCATTAGGCTAGAAAAAGTTTCAGCATCTAGAACAGACGACTCTAATGCAGGAACAGACTAAAGGCTCGGTACCCAAACTAATCCTGGGATTCGGGATCGATAAGAAGATCAGATTAGGAGGATACTAAAGAAATAAGATATTCCCAATAGATCAGTAGGTTACAATGAGGAGAGGTTAATGGAACTTACGTTAACGTTAGAAGGTGCCTCTAGCGTGGTTGACAGGTCGAGCTACTGTGCCCTTTTGACACCCCTCACCTATCAGAAATATTTCGCCTCTAGTTACCGTGACTTTCGGGTATCCCCCGGATGCCCTTGTTGCTCCTGAAGAAGTCACTTACATACATAAGTGGCGAAAGGTCGAGTTTGTTATTGTATATCTTGTGCATTTTATTTTTATTTGTATTCAACACTCGGAAACCCTCATAATAGAGACTCGGGCCGCGGATCAGTTGGTAAAGTGGACATTTCCAACCGTCAAATAAGTTAGAAAACGCTTTATTACATACCAATATAGTTCGAATCATGAATGTTTACCGTTAGGTCACTATCAGCCCTTACAAGTAAGGACGGATTCATGTTTATAATTTAATGTAAATATATGTTGTATGAGTGAGACGTAAATTGAAATGTACGTCTTCTAGGTTACGCACAACGTTTAGATGCGTGCATATATAAAGCTGAAGGAATGAGTGCAATAGAACATGGAGCGCAGTATGTGACTAGTATTTTGCGTACAGAAAAGTATTATTACTTAGTTATTTCCGGTCTACAAGGCAATATTCAGACCACTACTGACGTACGGCTGCGAAACGTGGGTGCTATCGGATAGACATAAGAGTAAAGTTAGAGCTGTAGAAAAGAAATACCTCAGGACGGTCAAAGGAATTACGAGAAACAAAATCAGAAGTGAGGATATTAGAAATGAATTAAAAATTGGATCAGTGGATCACAGGTTAAGGGACACAATGCCTGTTAAGAGGATTTGGGAAAGCAGAACACCGGACAAGAGAAAACGTGGGAGGCCTAAAGTGACGTGGGACGCCTAAAGTGACGTGGGACGATACAGTCACAAATCATATACAAACTAGATATGTAACAATATACACATGGTACCCTCCAATACACACCTACTATATAGCCATATAGTAGGTGTGTATTGGAGGGTACCATGTGTATATTGTTACATATCTAGTAGATATGTAACAATGATATTCGGCAGGAGAGGTAGCCACCTCTCCTGCCGAATATCTACCCTGAGTGTGAATGTGGTGCACCTCGACAAACAATGGCCCATATGCTCAATGATTGTCCGTTGACATCCCTTCCAGGCTGTCTGAATGAACTCAACAAGCTAACACCGGCGGTCTGTGCATGGCCACAGCAAGCTAGACTGAATGTATAATTATCTCTAATTTGTATTTTGTATTTTTTCTCTTATAACAATTATTGTAAGCCTCTTATACGAAATATATATATACACATGGTACTTAAAAAGTTTTACTTTTTGCAAAACCGCAAGTGGAGCTGTACGCATTGATAAAAAAATGCCTATATTACCGACCGACCGCGCCGACCTCCGTTACGGGTGGTTACCCCGGTTTTGTGTTTTTATTATAGTAGATATTTAGTGCAATTTAGAATAGTAGTGTCACCAAGTGTCACAGTAGTGTACAGTGTAATTAAACGTGAAAAACAATTATATGTTCTGTGTGAAGCAAATCGATTACTTACGGTTAGGATAACATTTCACTTAAGTTCTTTTTATTGCAAAGTTTATTACACAGGGAATCATGGTTCTAAAGAAGTGCTGTGTGCCTAAATGTGACGATGCGGTATCAATAAAGCATCGTTTTCCGCTGAAAGAAGACGATGTTTCTAATGTTTGGCTGGAAAGGATAAAGCATCCTTGATTTCCTTTATTAACTAAACAGTAGATATACAACACATATGTTGTCTGTCATCGTCACTTTGAACCTGATTGCTTTATAACTGGATTCAAGAAATTACGTAAACGATGCTTACCTACTCTGTTTTTGCCTGGTAATCTTATTTTTCTGATATTTTTTCCACTTTTATAGGTCAATTACAACACTATAATTCGAATAAAAATCAAATTTATTCCAAAACCTTTACAATATAATTTCATTTTTCTTCAGTTTCTTCGTCGGTTGTAACGAAAACTAAATTATATTGTAAAGGTTTTGGTAATTTGTATCGTCGTTGTAATATGCCTAAGTCTGCAGACGTTGGTTGGTCAAGACGGTATAAGACACTGTTTTTGTTTATTTCAAACATGTAGTAATTCCAATAAATATATTTTATCGTATCATTGACAATTAAGCTTACTTTAAATTAAACCTTTATTACATATTATGGACATCCTAACATCATAAGACATCATAACATCATAACAACTCATAATATAGTAGTTAGGAAATATAATACGTTAGTTACTTTGAAAATTAACGTGAATATTTTCACAGTTTTTAAAATTGATAGATACACCTGCACCTTTCTTGTCCAAAATGATGGGCATTACCACTGAATCTAGGCCAACAACATTTTTATTTAGTTCGATGCTTCCTTACATGGTGCATTGTTTGCAGAAGCGTCTCCAACTTGAATTTTTCGCGGAATGGAAATCTTCCTAGTCAAGTTATTTTCTAAATACCCTCTAAATCTAATATGTCTCCACCAGCATTAACAAGAAAAGTCGCTGAAGATCTTCTAATACAATGACCAGTATACATAGTTGGATGGGGGAGTTTGAGAAATGTAGCAATCTTCTCTGGTATTTTAGAAAAGAAATGGATACCACAAGGCTGAACGGTGTATTTTCCGTTTCTGTATGATAAGAACAATCTTCTATGAGGAGTATGAGCTGGACGTAATGCTATATATTTTTTAAATAATGCCATAGGATTAACGGCGCGATAGTATATGATTTGTGATTGCTACTGGCAACTGTCAAAATGCCATAAAATTTAATACTTTTATATTTTTGAAATTTAACTATTTAGTAGCATATACCTCTAATAATTAATTATTTACCGATCGTGAGTAAAATAGTATACAAACCGCGGCAGAAAGATTCATTCCCGTCTCAAGATTAAGTTCACCGAGACACGAATTTCTCGAACCGTTAATGAACCACTTTCCGCGTTGGCATGTAATATACTATTATTTGCACTAGCATTTACTTCAACAGTAATATTTTAACTATTAATAAAAGTTAATTAATAATAAAAACTACTTAATATAAACAGATAACATGCACACAACAGCTACTACTACTTGACAACTTGATCGACAGTTCTTATGCCAGCACACCTACAATTGAGCTTTCGTTTGAAGCTGTTAATTGCTATTCAGGGACAGGTGCTTGCATTGCAGAGAATTCCGGATATAATGCGAGAAGTACATCATGATATACGCAAATGCATGCTGTTTTACTTGATTTACAAAGCAGGTTGTATTTATGCGGTACAACGACTGAACTTATAGAGCGCAGATTTGGAAAAAATGATCTTAAGAAACAAGAGGAAGCTATAATTTTGTCAAATATTACTTGGTAATTTCAAAACGCTGATTTGCAACCGATAGACTTGCTGTGAGACAAATTAGATAAAATCATGAGAACTGTTGTTGCTATTTCCAAACAGTTAATGTGGAAGATTTGCTAAATGAATGGAAAAATAATCCAGAAATTCAGTCAGCGTAAGAAAGGAACACAATACTTTAATCAGAGAAATTACTTTTTTTAATGTAAAGTATTATTTTATTGTATAGAAAATATACTAAGTAGAAGAAGAAATAATTTGTTCAACCTGATTTTTTGGCATCAAAATGACTATATTTAAAGCATGCTATGATAAGAATGTCAACTTTTCATCATTGATACTTTTTGCGAAAAAAAGTTCTTACTTTCTGCAAAGAGATTCATGTTCATGAGAGCTGACTATTTACGGCCTGGATATATTTTTTTTAATTTGTTCGCCAAACTTCTGTGAACTAAGTATTGTACATTCACATACACATATTTAAAGGTATCTTTTACATCTCATTCTTTTATGAAAGAAAGAGAATAACGAGAAACAACAATAACACCATAAACCAAGCTATTAATAATAACCAACACGGCGAGCTTTCGAAAATTGAGTTGTTCTAATCTCGCCGCAGTATCTATAGTTTGTGCGTGCCTGTCGTTCAACGGAAAATAATAACAATAAATATTTATTATATTGTAAAAAGTGAATTATTCTCTGGCGACTTTTTTTCTGCGTGCAATACTGCGCTGAATAAAGTACGTACGGCAAAGAAGATTATGTCGGGAAGATAACGAGACAACAACGGTGCGAGTGAGCTTTAAATGTGCGCGGCACATACGTATAATTGCAGGCCAGAACGCGCTTTAAAATTACTACTTGCCCATCCTGTTCGCACCGCATTCGTAGTACAATTGTGGCCGACATAATATGTATATGTATTCGTATTCTTAGATACTTCACTAATATTTTTATAATTATTTCTATTAGCTTTTATTTATTCTCTCAAACGTATTTTACTGAAAATATTTTTGTACTTCTATTACTTTGTAGCAAAGTTTTTTTTAGTATACACACTAAATTAAAACGCTAAATATATGTAAAAGTGAAAATCATCAGGGAAGGAGTCTAGGAGGAATTAATCCCTTACTAATGGGATTTACTTACACTTCTCGATTTAATTGGAATTTTAATAACGTCAAGATCATAATTTCCACAACTGTACATAATGTGCACTTGTTGCAGCTATGATGTAGGATAGTGTTCAAAAATAGAATAACAAAGTGACATGCGAACGGTACTGGAGTACAGCAACTAAAAGCACCGATTTCTCTGGTACTAATTTAGTGCTGTGTATAAAACTGTTCTTTTGTTTCGTTGGCAAAGCTTGCTTTTTATTTGTTCTTAATTCCGTTTGGTATAATTTTCTTTACACAAAGAGTTTTCGTTTGATCTGTCATTAAGTACGACCCCATTTGTTAAACTTGTATTTGAATATTTGCTGTTACGGAAGGGTCTGGCGATTTCTTGTATTTATAACTTTTATATATTTTTTGTGCATTGCTTTGTGTTAGTGATGAAGATTGGTAATTAAAATGTTGTATATAGGTTCATTTTTTGCTAGTTGTAACGAATGTACTACAATTTTATATAATATTTATATCTTCAAGAAGAGCATGAACTCTTTAATTGACAGTCTAAATTTAAAAACGTGTGAGTTGACATCTGATTCTTTGGCGTTAGTTTCAGTTAGCAAATTATGTGTAGGTGATGCAGGATATTGATAAATTTTGTTTAACACATAACTGCATTCAAACGTTTCAGTAGAAAAAATAGCTTCAGTAAATGTTCCTTATTTCTTTGAGAATAATGTGATGGGTAATGAATATAGAATATAACTAAGTAGGGATTAATTACCCCTAACCATCGAATTAAGAGATCGCGGGGCAGAGGCCACTATCCAATTATCAAAGAATTGTTGCCATAATTGCATCCTTTTTCTTAGATGGTGTTGCATTAGTTTGCTTCCCTCGCAGGAATTGTCATGTCCTTTCGTATTTATGGTATTATTAAAGAGTATTGGAGCAATAATTCATCTCTGCAAATGTCTGTAAGCAAAGAATACGAATAAGAAGTGTAGGTGTCCCAAGAATTTCAGGAACGATTGTCGAGTTGCATCATCATGGGTAACAGCTCTCAGTCGTTAGAATCTGTATAGAATTTTTTAAAAATTGTCTGACAAATACTATGCTTGCTGTGAAATCTTCTGAACACAGTTCTTACCTGATTGAATTATTCGTTCCTCAACTTCTGTTATTTTCAACTATACGTTGTAACTATAAACGGCTACAGTACCCTTTTTTTTATTTTACGGAGGAAGGGAAAATCTGGAATCCCGACGCCCACACAGATGTTGATCGTGGGAAGTGTCGGGTTTTACCGACTAAAAACCCCTCCTCCGGTCATCTTACATACCTCACACCGGTATCCGCTCACGCATTACTTCGTCCATTTCTATCTATCACTCTTCGATTCTTCTTTTTCCTTTCCTTCTATTATACCTCGAACCACCGTGCTCTGATCCACGTGTCTTCTGCTGTTATAAGGTTTGCCATCATTTTCTCGGCATTGAAAGTTTTGCCACTTTTTTCGGTGTATTCTTCTTTTACCTTATTCCATCTAGGGCATACGAAGAGACTATGTTCAGCGTCATCGGCACTCCCGCAGTACAAACAGGCATCCGTTTCTGCTCTGCGTCCCTTATATAGGTATTGCCTAAAGCATCCGTGGCCAGATAGGGCCTGGGTTATGTAGTAATCCGCTTCACCATATGGCCGATCTATCCAAGATTTTACATTGTCTTTCAAGTTCCGCTCTTCCTTCCTTCTTGTTTTTGCCCTTGTGCCTATCTCTTCTTTCTTTACCAATAGGTCTATGGGTGGTGTACCAGCTATGACGTTCGCAAACTCTGCCGATATTGTTTTATAGGCACTGCAAATGCGTATGGCCATTAGCCTTTGCAGTCGGACCAGCCTTTTTAGCATCGTCTGGTTTTCCGTAACTTCATGCCATATAGGGGCCGCATAAAGGATCTGAGAGAACACCACGCTTGCTACTACTCTTCACTTTGATGAGCTTGGGCCTCCCACGTTTGGCATAAGCCTGGATAGCGCAGACACAGTCTTCTCTGCTTTCTCCACCGTCTTCTGTATATGTGTTCTGAAGCTCATTTTCTTGTCAAGCCATACTCCCAATTACTTTATGGCGTTTCCCGGTGCAACAGCTACTCCCCCAATTATAAAGGACAGCGCTACAGTACCTGGTTTTTGAGTACACAGACCCTGTTTGCCGTTGATTCGTAATTGAATTGCCTTAAACTATTATGGAACTGCTGTTTAGTGCTGCCGAAAATGCTTCTATATTATGTTAATTGTTAATGAAATCAATAAAAATGTCATTATTAGGCAAATCAGCAGCTCGAGACAGTTGTCAGAGATGATGGCTGTAGTATATTTGTGGCGAATGAGGTCGAAGAGGTACAGGAACAACGGGAAAATAATCTAGAAACAACAAAGTTTAAAATCATAAAGAACAGGAGGGAAAAACAATCAATGGCATCATTAATAATAATATAATAATATAATAATAATAATAATTTCAATCACTTGCTGTCACTCGTATTTCAATTTACTCCAGAACCAAACTACAGAACGTACTTTTAGAAGTTATGTTCGTGCTTCAAAAAGTTTTACAGGAGCACAGAAGGAAGCCAAGCAGTAGAAAGTTTTTATGAACATTTATTCTTGGTACACCTTTGTGACGCTACGATCACTTTACAATTTCCGATGCTTCAACTCCATTATTAATACAGATGGACATAGTTATATACAAAATACAACATTGAATATTTAAAATAAAACCCAATTTCAAATTTGAAAAAGTAATATACACTTGAATTTTAATTTCTAAATATACACAGTGACGTATTTAAACGTGTTGGCATTGTTTATTATTGAAAACTAACAATAAATGACATTTCATCAGTTCTGGATTGTTTCTCGAATGGTCATGACTAACTTAGATATACCAAAGCACGATGATATCTTAAAAAACTACATTCTTCATAAAGCATACATTTTTGTAAGGGCAGTTGGATAAGAAAGAGAAAAAAAGGTAGTTGTATTTAAAAAAATTAAGTTTTGACACTTTTTCCATTCAGAAATTTAACCGTAATTTTCGGATACTCTGTATAACGTTTTCGAAAACTTTATTCGGTTTTTATTCTATACGGTCAACAGTACTACAAATTTTCAATTTTCCAAATTAAATACCTTTACAGTTACAGAAGTTCAAATACACTCGTCTATCTGTCAAAAATTTAAAAAAAATACAAATATTTCAAACATGGTTGAAAATATCAACATAGTAGTTTTATTAAATTTACTTCAAAATTGAACGAGAAATTGAAACATGTAATCATATATAAGGTGTTCCATTTAAAATAAAGTTGACAGCCACTTCCGGTATAACCGTATGTGTCAGGTTATTATAAATATTTTAATTTAATAGTGCACGTCGACTTTAGTATACTCCGAAATTTTCAGAATTTTCCAATGGATACTATTCCATATATCAATCGATGCAGTTCTTCTCATGAGACACCTCTATATGTTATATGACAGCGTTCATGAATATTGTTGTGCTCTGTGATTTACTTTAATGAAATCTAATTGTGAATCTATGATGTAATAATGCACTACGGATGTACTATAGTGCTTGTACTTAATTCCGAATTCTCTTTATGTATTTCGTATACGTTACTGCTTTGATATTGATTTCTGTACGTAAAACCGTTTTGGAATCAGATTAGCCGCTAGAATTCGTCTTTAATTACTATAATGCAAAGACGGACAAAAGCAACACCACATCTGATATTAAATACGATAACATAAGTGTAATATTCTGTATAAATCTCGTCTAAAAGTTATTTGAAGATGGGTTAATTATGCGGGTAGTGTGACGACCTCAGCGAAACGCGTGAAGTGAAATCTTAAAAATTTGATTTATGTACGATGTTGTGCATTACCGTAAATTGCCTTACACCTTACTGTGCATTTAAATTATTAGGTGTGGTACTTAAGCCGAATAATATCAGAATGTGTGCATATAGCAAAATATAATCAGCATTTTATTTATTGGGTAATATTTCACATCAAGAATAAAGCGGACATGAAAACATGTTTAATGTAATTTCTTAACTACGAAATATTATCTTTCTTGCATTGTTTTTCGTTCGTTGTGCCTTTAGATTATAATGAGAAAACAGACTGCTAGTTTGTTAACTAAAATATGAATAATTCAAACAACATCATTATAGTCATTTATACGCATATATAAATAAATATAGTTATGATATTATCTCGTAAAATATTTATGTATATAGGAAATCAGTGTTGCAAAATAACACTAAACTAGTGTCATACTATTATATTATATTAATAAAAAATATTCCATGCTTGTGAATATATTTCATTAAAATTCATGAAAAAATAGACTTAAATAAAAATTATAAAATACATTAATACAATGGTTATTCCAATACCAGTACTCATTATGGGTTTACATATACAAATTATCTTGCTTCTGTTTATCTCGTTCGCCACTAAGTATCTATTGAATTCTACTATAAGAATTTCGATCAATTCCTCAAATCTTACAGCATTTTTATTGCATAGGACTTCCAAGGCGAACACCAGGGTTGTCCGACGCGGATATTAATGAATCTCAATTATGTTATAGATGAACCTTCCCTTAGTACCCAGTACGAGCTTTTATCCTACGCGCCCTAGTTTCTGAGAAAATCAACGTTGTTTAACGCATTGAATGAAGGCGCTAAGTTCATTCCTTTATATCGATAATGTTAATTTCTTAACAGGCAAGCCTTTGTAGCCTAGTAGATAACAATATCCCCTGTCACGCCGGTGGCTCATGTTGGGTTCCTGCTAGTACATTTTTTTTAATCTTATTGTGCACGATGTTAACAGTCACATTTCATGCAAATTATTAATTAATGATATTTTTCGCCGTCGTAATTGTGTTATTAAAGAAATTGGAACCAAATCTGCATTATGACGTGTATTTGGAATTTATTTTTATTATTTTTATTTATTTATTTATTTGGACGAACATTAGGGAAGAAATGAACCGCACGACAAGCAAGTGCGCTCGAATATTCGAACTTCAAAATACACTTCGTAGTGCAGATTTGCTTTCAATTTATTGAGTATTAACAATATTACTTTCAATATCGTTAATATGGTGCACAATAAGATTGAAAAAAATGCACTGGCAGGCATCGAACACGAGCCACCAGCGTGGCAGGCGTAGTTGTTGAGAAACTAACATTGTCAATATAAAGGAATGAAGTGCAACGTTGATTTTGTCAGAAATTAGGGCGCGTTAAGATAAAAACTCGTAGCTGGATACTGAGGGAAGGTTCCTCTATAACATACTTGAGATTCATTAAAATCCGTGTCGGATAACCCTGGTGTTCCCCTTGTCAGTGGTCGTAGTAATATCGCAACTTTTTAATGACAGGGATCAACTCCTAGATGTGATGTTGCGGTGTGTTTTTCTAGGATCGTTTCCCTAATCAAGTACCATTCGCTGATAGAAATCCAAATATTACATTACTATATAACATCAGTAAATATGAAAACCAATATGAAAGAGGAAGATACATTTATATATCAGTTGAAACGATTTGCTGTCAATCTTTCTTGGGTGTTAGTTTGGCAGTTTTTACAAATAACTTTTCGACAAGAATGTTCACCAGAAACAATTTTTTTGCATTTCAAGCAGTGTTGTCTAGATTTTCTGCCTTTTTTTTGAAGTGCACGCCATAACAAAGAATGTTAAAAAGTAAAAAATCTAATTTGTCTATCGTAATTCTGTTTAACTACTGTGAAAGTATAAGCACTAAACAACAAGAAATGGATAGCATGGAGGCAGCACACAAATATTAAAAAAATTACAGCAAAAAAGGAGTGACTGGGGTGCATGCAGTTGCACCCCTGTTGGTAGTAGCAAGGTTAAAAGTAAATACTTACCACGTATTAAATTTCACTTGAATCAGTTAATAAACAACAAAGACAACAAAGCCATTGCTAACCTACATATAAAAAACTACAACAGCAATAAGCATTAACAGCTGTTAACAGCATACAAAAGTAATTATGTATGTATTGGTACACCTGTGCGGATTGTAAATTAGAAGAAGATCCACAAATCGTTCTGACGGTTTTAAAACGATTTCACATTGGTGTCAGCGCCTGCACGAACACCAAACTGAAACTAACAATTTGCAATTACTTCTGCTCGAACGCTTATTTTCTAGTGCGCATGCGCCTGGCAGTTTCCAACTAATCACAGACCTGCTCGAACAAACCTTATGTGTCTAGTTATAATTTGGCTAAATATATTTTAGATTCTTCACCAGAAATAGATCGTTGATACACGTTTTCGTCACTATAAAGGCGACGAATCGAATTGTCCCATTTGATGGAGGAAAATCACATACGTAAATAAAAATATGAACATATTTTATCTACCTGTCTCACTTTATAAAAGGAAATCTATAAGTTAATAATGACTCTATTAAAGAATTAAATAGGAATATATAACACCAAAAAAAAACATATTCTAGCGGTTGCTTACTGAATATGAATTAAATTGAATATTATACGACATATCGGCATCAAATAGCTTTATTTTTACGAGGTATTCACACGCCACTAAATTAAATTGCAAATTTTAATTTCTTTCTTCAGTCATGCTCTCACACCTAGACATACCTTCCTGGTGCTTATATTTTGTTGGAAATGAGAGGTTAGCCACGCCGCTAATACTATGATTACGTCTGTGTAATTGGCGAAACGTGTCAGTAATAAATTCGTAGATCGTTAAATCACGTAATTTTCAGCAATATCTATCTTCATACTGAAACAAATTAAGTCGTAAAATTATTGGCTTCGTCGCTATTGAATAAGCTTATCTTAATGACTCAATAATTATTTTATAAGATTATACATACGGTTCATTCCCCTTCAATTTATCCACTGATTTGCTTAATGTTGATTAGGTTTTCACTCTTCTACTGTTATTACCGTTAAAAAGAGTATTTATTATCTATTACGTTTAGGTGTGCCAGTGAAACTCAAAAATAGAATATAAATGGGTAATATAAAATTCGATTAGCAATTGTATTGGCACTCCTCAGTGCTTAACTTTAGGAAACGATTAGCAATTATTGCAAATTAATTTTACTGCTTTATTGTCCAGAGAGAATCATTTTACTTCCATTTTTATAGGTATATATGTACTAGTCCTGTTATTAAATAATGAATGAAGTTTTGCCATAAGTATATAAGTATCAGTTTAATTCTTATGAATCAATTCTCGGGTACTCAATTTGTCTGACCACTATATCTCTGTCGCGGTCTTCCATTCCATAGATTTTCTGGTGGTTGAGCCGTTATTAATTTATCACCCCGATCGCTTGAAATCGTTTAATTTTTAACCGTAGTCGGTCTAGCTCCAGAACAAGCCATTAGCCTGTCAATTACATAATTGCAAATTCTTGAAAATTACAATTGATAGGTGCGTAATCTTGGGCAGCATAACATTTGTCAAAATTAGATATAGCTTACTACTACTACTGATTATTAGTACAATGCGGGCAACAATGATTGAAGCATCGCAAGAGACGCAATATGAAGAAGTGAACTATACATAGGCGTAGGAATAATCGACATAACCTCTCTTTGTCAACAACTGATACACTACGCAACAAATTCAAATGTATTATGGGTAAAGGTCTAATTAGAAGATAACATTAGAAACAAGTATAGAACCAGTACGGTTCAATCTTTTTTGTTCGCACGTTATATCCTGTATCCCATGACATGTTAATATACGGCCGAGCAACCGCCGCTGCGTTCTTGCCTGGACTTATGTTTATGCTCTTGCCGTCAGTGCTGCAAGTTGTCAGTTGAAACTCTTTAGAATGTCGTCAGATGACTCCTGTATATTAAAACGTAATCTGTATATGTAACTCTCATAAAAGAGCCTTTAAAGGCCAGTTCCATTTGTTGTCTGCGAGATTTCACACGTCATGTTGATGCCTGGCCTCTTTGACGAATTTTTTGGACATAAATCATTCCAAAAATGCAGTCAAGGAATTGGTTATGCAAACATGATTATATGTCTGAAAAATTCGTTAATAATCGTGCTGGAAAATTGAAAGAATAGTAATAGTACATATATGGTGTAACGAACTCGGGCGTTCGTAGCAAGATAAACAATTTTTAGAAGTTCCGTTTATTTTTACCGAATTTATATTTATTTTTAAATTGTTTTCTTGCACTAGCATAGATATATGTAAATCTCACCTGTATATGTGGAATTTTGATGTGCAGTGTATATTTTAACAATGCTTTTGCTCATGATGTCTTGTCATAAAAAGGTACTGGCCAGGGTATATAAAGGCCGCGTTTTGCTGTTAGATTCCACTTACTTGCCAGCTCTCTTCCCTTTCCTTCCTGACTGCCGGAGCCGATTTAGTTGGCCAGCACATCCTGTCTGTTGGGAGAGCCGAAAATTTGTTGGCCCCATATGACCCCGAGGATTCTGTAGAGTGGGCCGATCTACTTGGCCTCTTCAGTATCACCACCGTCTGTTCGCACAGTGGGCCGAAATTTAGTTGGCCTTTGCGGAACCACCGCCGTTCCATACGCAGAGTGGGCCGATCTAGTTGGCCTCTGTGTTTCTCTCCGGTGAGGTGTCGAGTTTGTTGACCCTCACAACACACCGTTATCCCGTATATGACTATCAATATAATTAATATTTAACACGTTAATTTTCACCTATTCGTAGGAAGTTACCTGGATTATTGGCTCGCACCTTGCGTAAGCGTTGCTTGTACCTTTTTTTATTATTGTATATAAACTAATCATACCGCTTTTGTAAATATATATCTGTTGCTCCAGTATCCTGTTCTGTAAACCGCCTGTTTAATTATTTGTGCAATTTGTAGATATTTCATTGGATTTCTTTCACCTATGTATGAACAAGATTTTATTTTATATGTTTTCCCTTTAACGTTGTAAATAAATGTATATACCGGTCGTTTTGAGTCATACGATATTTAAAGCGGGGAGGAGGTGAAGGGAGTTACGTCCCCACCAAAATTGTAGAGTACACCGTTCATAGACTCATACGCGTGCCCACTTTTTAGAGAATTTTCATACCCCTTACCTCTTCACGGCTTTATTTATTCTATTTCTCAAAACGACTGGTATATTAGAACCCTACCTTTTTTTCTTCACGCTACCCCGTGGTTAAAATTCGTTGATTTGCAAAGGAGAACAACGTGTGTTTATTAGATGATTAACGTTCCGTGTTACAATAACAACGTGCTGTCAAATGATAGACTCATCGCAGTACGCCATCTGGCGAGCCCCATCGCAACTTAGTTAGAATCGGACGCGGTACACAGAGATTAGAGGTGGCCCGTGAATTTAGTACTGTCACTGTTACTTGGTGTTTTCATTTAATTATCTATATCCCCGGAACCCCAAAAGTACCGTTGCAATGTACATTTTCCGTACCAAAATATCTTTCACATTGTAAGTATGTTGTGCTTTCTTGAAAAGCAAGATAAAACAAGTAAACTATAACAAAGTTGTAGCTGTTGTTTCCTTGCAGATTTTTTGTGTAATCTACCCAGAAATAAATAATAATCTACCACTTAAAAAGCATCGCAATAAACTAAGACCAGCGTTTTATGGAATTTAGAAAACTTGAAAATACACGCGCTGGCCGCATTTTCTATCAAATATTTATTCATAACATTATTGCCATGCATCAATAAATTATGCATCATTGTTTGTTCATAATTGTGTATAATTTAATGGGTCACGCATTATAATTGTGTTACTATACTGTGTTTATCGTTATTTAATATTTTTCTAATGTTTATGAAGTACAAGTTAAATTATAAGTAGATATATATAGGTATTAAGTAAAAAAAATAAAATACTTACAGAAATGCTATTATTTAAATTTATATTAATAAATATAAGTACATACCATTAGTCATACTAATGTTCACATTATATTTGTGGTACAGGCTCTGGAGCAGTAGCACTAGCCCACTTAGATGGATCTGGTACCGATGAAGCTGTCTGCACAATGATACAAAGGGTACAAGAACTGGCGATGGGTTATCCAGAAGGTAGAATAGAATTACAATTAGTTGGTGGTTTCAGTGATGCTCATCATTATTCAGAGGAATTATTCTACAACATTATGAGTAAGTATTTAATATTCATATGCTATTGTGACTTAAGGAAGTAAAAGTCGGACAGTTTCAATACGTTGTTATATGGAAACTGTCTGACCACTTCTTTATTTTGGTGTAAGTACATAAAGCAACGAATTATAACGCCATCCATTATAGTCTCGTTTTATGTATTTACGCCTCTTTGACGCAATAGTAAAATTATTACATTATTTACATGTTCGTCTTAAAAGCGTGTTTTAATATTATTTGAGTACATTATTTACCAGCTTCATCCAACCAAACTAAAAATTTATATACATACATAAATTTATTTATCACAAGGTACATACATCTAAATTATTCGGATCAGTTTATTACATCAACTATTTCCATTACATCGTAATTGGGTCTGATAAGGAGAATGAAATAAATGCGTCTGCAAGTGTAGCAACGTTGTTATTATGTATGCTGTTAATAAAAAAAGCAAGTAGGCATATTTCCAGAAGCAGAAGGTGGTGAAAATATATAGGGAAAGAAATTATCATATGTGTTATGTCCGTATGTCCCCCGAATGAGTTTACAACTGGTATGATTAACCAAAAATGTTCGCA
This sequence comes from Popillia japonica, assembly GCA_004785975.1. Classification (NCBI taxonomy): domain Eukaryota; kingdom Metazoa; phylum Arthropoda; class Insecta; order Coleoptera; family Scarabaeidae; genus Popillia; species Popillia japonica. The sequence continues at coordinate 21,015 of SMLS01072950.1, forward strand.
TTGGAATTTCATATTTTGTAATTCCGCCCTGCTTGATCTGAAACTTATTTTTAGTTTACTTTCGATTGTTTTCAAATCACGTAGCCGTTTACATTTGAGTCAACACTATCTTCGTTCTAAGTAAGTTATCTTTTCCGTTCACAGTACGCCAAAGTGTTATACTAAGAAACGGTGTTTAAACTGAAAAGTGATGGCGTTTTGCAAATTTTCAGAATGATCAGTCTACTTTGATAAAATCCAGTATTAGTATTGCAATTGGAACGGCTGTAATAACTTGAGGTGGCTTAATAATTTCAAAAACAAAAAGAAACATCGATTACATGTCAAGTATTTATTATAATATGACATGTGTCATTATTCTTTAATCTTTTTAATCCTTTTTTTAATTACTAATCATCAGCAATGTTTTGTTCAATGTATGGTGTGTGTGTGTGCTATTTCATATTATGGAATAGGTACTAGGTCTATATTTTTTTGATAAGAACGTTAACCAGCATACAACTTAAATATGCTAGACAATTTCTTCAATGACGAATTAGGAGAGTGGCTTCTCAATTATAGACTGTCAATGTATTTCCATCACGATGGTTGTCTAGCGCATTATTTACAAATTGTTGTGAATTGGTTAAACCGTAAATTTGCTCATCTTTGGATGGGCAGGAATGGGCTAGTTTTATGGCTCCCAAGAAGCCCAGATTTATCTATTGCCGATTTTTATTTGTGAGAACGTTTAAACCAACTAGTGTACGCAGAAAATTTACCCATTGATACCGGGGTATTAAAAATATCCGGAATATCTTTGAGGAACTACGACGGGGGATTGAGTTATGTAGCGACGAAGGTTGAGGGTTAATAGAACAACTTACAACATGTAATACTTGTAGTTTGTAATGTGTAATACCTACTCGTTTTTTGTTTTAACAATTTAATTAAAAAAAAATTATATATTTTTTTGTTTTGTGATGATTAACCTATCTCAAGGAATGATTGTAGTTTCAATTGCAGATTTGTTGCTTTATAGTAAAGCTCACACAAAGTTGACACAAAAGAAATAAAGTTGACGCAAAAGGAAACCAACTAATACTGGATTTTATGAAACTAGACCGATCATTCTCAAAATTTACTTAACGCCATAACCTTTCATTCAGAACAACTGTTCTTAGTAACACTTTGGCGTAAGTACTGTGAACGGAAAAGGTAGTTTCCGTAGCATAGTATTTGCTCAACTGTAAACGATTTTAAAAATGCGAAAGTAAACTAAAGTTAAAGTTTCAGACCAAGCGGTGCGGAATCCCAAAATATTAAATTTCAATTCGAAAATTTTTGGTCAATCATACCTATTGTAAACTCAATCGGAGGACACACTGTATGTAAATTAGTTATAACATGCAATAAATCTGCACATATTGAAGTAAACAAGCTGACGGAGATAAACAACTATTCTAACTAACTTCGTCTGTATTTTCTCATATAATCACCTTCCACTCCATAACTTTTGCTTACTTGCTAGTTTTTGGTTAACATCATAATTAATAATAATGTCGCAGTACTTGCAGGCGCATTTAATGTAAATAAATCAAATAATTTTGATGTTACTTCAAAGTTAAGTGTACGTTGTACTCTAATTTTTAGTTTGGTTAAATCAAGTTAGTAAAAAAAGAACAAAAGTGTATGTAATCGGAAATAATTGTCATATAAAGATTATATTTTTGCAATTAACCATAAACTGTAAATAGGTTGATAAAGAACTAACTTTCATGTCTTCATAAGAGCTAAGCAAGGTATTACTGTCTAGTTATATGTATTAAATAAACATATGTATGTAAATATCATAACATTTATCAGTATACAAATCTTTTTTCAAGACAAATTAATCAGAAAATAAAAACATAAAATACGAATTTCAAACCTACGTATCATAGCGTTATGTAGTAACCACTTTGGCGAAAATACGAAAATACCTTCCTGGCAAATATTGCTTTAGCTTGTTCTGACTTTGCATGGTTCTCAGAAAAATATCATCATCATATCATAATCATTAAACTAGAGGCAAATTTTGTAGTTCATGCAAGAAAAATACTATTTGTATTTCTCAAATTAGCCAAATTGATGACTTTATCGTCCATATATCCATGACCATTATCCATAAATATTACGATAAACCCGAGTAAATATACAAAATTTTCTAGCAGAAACTATTATTGCGTCTTTAAAAGATAAAGAATCTGGTACTATAATACTCCATATTCCATTTTATATTCATTTTATTTGCTTCCTGCGATTAACATACATGTTTATTTTAGAACTTGTATACTTTCAGCATCATTCCACAAGCACCCTCTGGAAATTGACTTAACCTTAGCATGCGTTGGTGAACTCAACACTGCAATCCGAGGAGGTATTCATTTTCCAATTATATATGGAATTGGTGTTAATATTAAGACAGGCGAAATATTTCCTGCTACATTTCCGGACAAGGGACCAGATCAGGCATTAAGGTCGGCACGACATCTAACAGGATTATCCCAAGTAGGTTTTACGTCCGTATTTTTAACGTTTATTAATTGGTACTGTTGCAGGTTTTAGATATATATGATAGCAACTTAGGTTTACTAAGAATTGGGCCTTTTAATTATGAACCTCTACGAGGTGTCGATTTATGGTTGGAACAAAGTGACGATTTTATCTTGCAGCATCTGTCTACATCGCCCGAGGTAGAACCACCCCATTTTGTAATGCAGGTTTGTATCATAATTATGTAACATTTTCGACTGATAAAATTGTGCGCGTTGAAAGCCTGTATGTATTGAGATTATCTTTCAAGCATCCTTGCTTATAACTAGTTTTAAACAAATTGAAAAGTTATTTGCTTATGGAACTGTATTAAAATATCTCTAAATCGCAACTACAATAAAAGGAAAACTTTCTTATTGAGTGGATTTTAGTCCCGTCCCCAACCTCCACCTTTTAATCCGAAGTTTGATAAACTGTAGTGTCATGCTAACTATGAGTTAATTCAGTTATGGAAAAATCAACACATACAGTTCTTTTGTTGGATCTTTGCCGATACGTCATGAATTTCCGCCATTTTCTCCATACGAATCTAGTCGAATTAGACAAACCTGTCATTTTCTATTTCTTTCTAAATTCCATGTTAGTCAAGAAGAACATACAATCGTGTGGCTTAGCTGATGATAATGGATAACTAATGACGTAAAGAACTGTATGTACAGGGTGTTCCTATTCTAAGAATATTTTGTCCCATGATGATTCTGGAGAAACCTCTTTGTTTGGAAGATACAGGACGGACAAAATTTGCGTCACTAACAACATTTTATTTTCAAAAAGTACATGTAAAGTTACTCAATCTACAATAAATGTTTGAAATGACTTCCTCCACCCTGGAGGAGCATTCAATCTGCTCTTCATTGACTGCCGAACTCTCTAAAACACAGCAGGGTCGTTTCTAATTGAGTTACACCTAGCAACGATTCGATTTCGCACATCGTTCACATTCTCCACTGGAGTAGCGTAGACTATTTCCATATTGCATTTCTTGAGAAACTTGCTTCATCTGTAGAAAGAATCTGTGACAGGATTAGTGGTATGTGAACTAACATTTGCAATATCTATTGACATAATTGAACGTGTGGAGGAAAGTCAGCAAGCAGTAGTGCCTGAACGTGTTGAATATGGTATGGACACAACAAATTGTCTTTAAGACTTTTCTAAACTGTCCAATGACTTATATTCAAAGTATTTGCAATTTGTCGCATAAAACTACCAAGATCTTCCTCTATTATGTCCAGCACATTCTGCTCCAATTGTATTGATTTTGCAGCCATTGACCTTCCTGGGCCTCCACTTTGTTTCAATGAGGCTTTTTCATGAAGACGTCGATGAATGTTTTCAAACATTTTTCGGTCAGAGACATTACGGGTAGGAAATCGTTTAATATACAACCATGTAGCTTTTAGATAGAGGACTTCAAGTGACTTTAATAATATTAATGACAGCCAAACATCACTTGATATAAACAAATGCTAGCGATGCGACCACTACTAGATAAAACAGCCGTTCTAAGTGACCAAGATCAAAGAAGTAACAATGTTAACAATTTTGTACTTAATAGACTCATTGACGTACACCATACTGTTATTTACATTAATGATTTCAACAACTATCGAATATGACATCTAAGGACAAAACATTCTTAGAATAGGACAAGGAATAACCCCTTGCATTTTTGCCGCATCTTTACCTAACACACTGTATATTAGAAGAGGATATTGCTATGATGCCATAGATTGGTCCCAGGTAGTACTCACTCTCTGCGGCCATGGGCACTTGCGACTTTTATATCCACTAACATAGTGTTCTCAACTTTTGAGTTTATTATCAATTTTTTTCTACTATAACCATGTAAATTTCTAGTATTGTTGCTGGATAACGAGGTTTGTGTCGCTCTCTATCATTGTCAGCATTATTTTCTAATAGCTTAAGCAAGTTCCTTAACTTGCTTAAGCTAGCCAAGGAGGCCTCTTAACTAAATAGTAGATTTTTATTTATCTCAGCTCAAACGATTCTCCAAGGTGTTGTTTATGCCGAAACAGTATTTTTTTTTCAAATCTAAATCCGTCTGTATGTTCTCCTCTTTGCTACCATTGTTACTTCATATCACCCACACGTTATAAGTTCAAACGGCTTTACTGGGAAGAAGGTTTTGTTTATCCGATCAAGACCGAAGCTATTAGAGTGCCTTTTCCATAAGTATTTAAATATAAGCATAATTGACACATGAGGTTACCGTGCTCTTCTGATATTCCGCGTCTACCTTTAACTTCGCTACTCACATTTTGTTGTTTTATTTCTAAAAAAATAAACTATAAAACTCTAATAGTTATGACGAAGATTCTGCCAATTTTGATTCTTTGCTTAAGATATGAACTTCTTTGTATAACTGGAATTAAACGATTTATCGGCATCTTTTTCAATTTACAGATTAGAGCAACATTGAAGTACATACAAGACAACCAATTTCCGGCGATCACAGTCTTTAGGGATAACCGTCCGCATTACTTCAGGAGAGACGAACATTCAGGAACCTGGCAACTAGTAAGATATTAGTCGCTTGTTAAGGAGAACTTAAAAAGAAATATACGCATAAATATTTTTACAAAGAAGTTCGTGACAGTTGAAAAGTCTACGTAAAATTTTATCTATAGATATAAATATATTGTAATTAAATGCTCCGGTTTACACTTGTTAACGATTGAGTACGTTAAAGTACATCGATATATCATGTTTGTATGATACATCCGTCTATCTGTATTCTCATTGATACCTTTATTTGTGATTATAGTCTCTTATTTCATTGTAGAACATTTTGACGCAATAACTTTTTTTTGTGTTTTAATAGCTATGACACAGTACTTTATATAGATTTTACTGCCAGTTTGGACACATTGATTAAAATCAGGAGAGATTAAATGAAAGGATGTTTAAATATTAAGTCATATTTTGTTAATTTTTAGTATTTCAATATATATTTGTTAATTGGGTTGTTGATATTTAAATAAATAATGTAATTGCTTTGAAGTTGTTTGCATTGTGGATTCGTGTTGTGAACCCTCTATTGTTACAGCATTCTTGTATGTGTTTAAGAAAGCTCTTTCAGTGTTATGTTTGTAATTGACAATTGAAAGGATGTAAGGCACAAAGAAGATACATCTAAAAAAATAAGACCTATATAAATATGTATTAGTAAGTAATCTGTTTCACTGCTGTCTTGTATCTCATCTAGAGCACCAACATAAACACAATTGATCTTATCTACGGGTATGGCAATTAAATTCCGAGAATTTAGTTGTGATGTACGAACCCGCAACACCGTATGTCTGGCGCACATGCTCATGGTTAGAGTGGTCCTTGCTCTCAGTCGCAAAGAAGAATTCATGGTAATCTTTTTTTTTACGGCTGTTTTCCGGATTCAAGATTTTTTTAACGCCGTCGCAGAAATGACTGAGTCAGGTTTTAAACAACCTGCTGTGATCTAATTTTTGGTCATAAGTGGTGAAAAACCTGCAGAAATCTTACGTAAATTACGGCAGGTGTCTGAGTGTCTGTCACGAGCGCGTCTGTTTGAATCGGCAAAACGCTTCCCAGATGGTCGTGAATCTTTGGATGACGACCCGCGGTCGGGAGCGCCAATTCGCAAACACACAAACGCAAATGTCGACCGTCTTCGAGAGCTAATCCTATCTGATCGTCGCCTAATCCTTCGTGCGTTATCACACAAGTTAAATATAAATTTAAAAAAATCAATTAGAAAAATGTTGAAAATTTAAATATGCGAAAGCTCTGCGCAAAGATGGTGGCCAAAGTTCTCACTGATCATTTTCTTCGATATTCATGGGATTATTCACAACCCGAACTGGTCGCAAGCGTCTGGCTTTTGCACCACAATAATGCGCCGAGTCATTCCTCCTTGATTGTGAATTAATATTTGGCGAAAAAAAATCATTCCAAAGTTACTGCATCCTTCCTACAGCCCCGATTTGGCCCCTTGTGACTTCTTCTTATTCCCTAAAATGAAGAGTCACCTCAAAGGAACGTACCTTTGCAGCATAGAGGCCGTCATAGAGGTTGCGACCGTCGTCTTAAAAGGCCTAACTTCAGAAGACTATCAAGGCTGCTTCGAATCATGGGAGAAACGTTGGTCTGAGTTAAGAGGGCACTACTGTGAACGCCGTTAAAAAATTTGGTTACTAACTTGATTTGTCTGTGTTTTATTTTACACTGAAAATGTATAAAATGCAATAATCTTAACTAAGAGGTACAGTAACAGTTAGTAATTAGTGCTCTTAATGGCAACGATTCATTTTTAGATATCATTTAGCTTTAGTTTCACATAAACAACTACATTTAAGTTTTAAGAAGTCACATTTAATCTCATTAACATTTGAAATATGTTAAAGGAAAGCTGTCTGCTTCAGAAAGAATTATTTCTCGTTACACAAGGTTTGCATTTGCAATTTCATAGTTCTTAATACTTTTTATTCAGATCATTTCCGGGTAACTTTAAATCTCGAATGAGATCGGTAAGCTACTAATTAAGTCTCGCGTCAATCAAGGAGATTTAGATGACAGCTTTGTGTTGTATCGCCTTCATATCACTTAATTCACAATCTAAACTCTTATAGCGTTTTTTTTTTGGGAGAACTAGTTCTGCACTAGCACTCAAGGTCAAATATAGTGACGTAGACACATCGTCACTCCTACATAAAACTGTACTATTTTCCCATTGGAAAATGTACAATTCTTGCTCGGGGCTAGTGCTTGGTCGATAGGAACAGTCAGCACTGACTCAGTGCATTTTTAGGAAAATAATACAGTTTTACGTAGGAGTGATGATGCGTCTACGTCACTATATTTGACCTTGAGTGCTAGTGCAGAACTGGTTCTCGCAAAGGAAAACGCTGTTAGTGTCACACATTCCTGAAGGAAATATAAGCAACGCGTTGCAGTCTAGAGCTCGTCTCATTGCATACTGGAATATATGGTAAACTACCGTAACTTTTAAGTTTGACTCTTTAATCTAGAGGAGTGATAGTTCTCAGCAAAACAGTGGAATAGCAAGTGGTACTGCCTGTATCTGTTATTCGATCGTTATTCAATAATTCGAGCATGTAATTTGCTTTAACTTGACAACGGACAAATGAGATTGCAGAATCTTTTAACATATTGCAAAAAATTGAAATAAATTGTAGGTGTTAAAGAAATGTCAAATCTATATACGTGTATGAAAACACGATAGCATCTGTAAACTAACTAACATATGTCTTTCTCCCCTTCGCGAGCTCTGCTGGCTATATTAACGAACTTATACTTTTTCCGTATGATTAAATTCAAAACTTATAACAAATAAATAATAAGAATGTGACACATCTTTGTCTACTACACATGCTTCTGGTTTTTTTATGTAATGAAGCACTAATAAATGCACCATTGTGTCTACCCGATACAACAACAGAAAGTTGTGAACAATAAGTCGTCGTTTTGAAAGTTCAGTAAATCATAATTCAATAAAAAATGACAAGGAATATTATCAGATAACTCGCTTCAACTCACAAACATAGAACAAATATTTTCATATTCAACTGTATATGAAAATAGATTTCCTGGTGATAACATGAAAATTGTTAAAATAATTAATGGAGAACAGCATGACAGTATAACATGTTAAAACTACTAATTAGCTGTGCTTAAAATCGGCTTATCGTAAAACATTTCATAATTAGAAACAGATAAAGTGTTTCTGCGTTATGTAGTCGTTGTGGTAGTAGGAATGGGAATTCTTTTGCAACTAACACAAAAACATGACTATGGTGACTGTAATCGCGAACGCGAACAGGTGTATAGGTGGCGATTGAAAAATGGGGAAAAAGCCACCTTTTACGTAGAAGAGGCTAGAAATCTAGAAAAAACTATTTTTTTCCGATGAATTTAGAAGAGTAAGCTGATGTACTATGTCCAAGTACTTAATTTTTAACATGTATGAATCTTAATTTTCAATAATTGATAAGCGGATTGGAATCTTCAAGTTCATACAATAAAAACACTATACAACAAATATTGTAAATGTTTTATTTGATGGTTAATAGGAAATGAATACTCTAGAAAATACGGCCGGTTATATTTGCAAACTTATTTTTCCAGTTTAGTACTCTGTTCGTTAGAATTGTATAAATGATTATAAGCTTAATTCCACATACCATTTACATCAATATATGCGACTAAATTAAATCGTACATTCCTGGCGATCCATGATAAAACTATCCATCCGTATTAGTAATTCTGTCAAGTGTTGGTGGCGAACCAGGATTATTGCCCGTTTCAAGAAAGACGATAAAATGCAAATTTGCATTAATAAAAAAAAGGATGGTTCAACATCTTTTGTAACAAAAATCCCATTATCTTTCACTATATTATAAGCATTTGTTGATGCTTTTAGGCAGGTGCTGCATTGACCTCACTGGATTTGTTTATGCCCAATTACCCTACCGTTCGTCAGCATCGAACCCTGGCATAATGGAAGACTCAGGAGCATTTAGAACAAAGTTTAGAAATACGCATTTTTCAAAATGTAATGGTTAATACCTCAATGTTGCAATTGCTATTTGTACTTGGTTACAGCACTAACACGGCCATCAATACAAAAATTGTGAGAATGAGTAATACCTACGCAGAAAGTAGATTTTAATATTTTCAAATTACACTTTCTCAAATGAAATCTAAAGTTAGGCCACTACTGTAAATCGGTTCTATGTTCTTGTGACATTTTTAAATTGCTGTGTAACTCTGATATAGAGGGGTTGGACAAAATAATATGAACACTTGTGAATAAAATAGCACTTGAAAGAAACTTCTCGTATGCTTCTGCCATCTAACGGTGAAGGGTGCCATCTAACGGATAAGAAAGTACAAACGTCTGTCTGCTACTAGCAGTAATAGTGGTCGTCGAAACTGAATCACAGATACAGAAGGGTATTGAAGAGGATTGTGGTCAAAAACACAAGATCACAGCATCTCAGATTAAATCTCGGATGAACACACATCTACTGGAAGCAGTTTTATTAAAACTATTCGACGAGAACTACATATGGCAAATATTCGCGGTAGAGATTGTATTTCAAAACTATTGATTGCACCATGTAATACCTTAACGTGACGAAAATGGTGTCGCGAGCATAAATATTGGGCACAAGAACAAGGGAAGCCAGGGAAATCATCGTTCTCATTATACTTGAGCAATGGACGTGTTTACATTTGGAGAATGCCGTAAGAAGCCTGTCAAGTTGACTGACTTGGCGGTTCAGTGATGATCTAGGATGCGATATAACACGGTCTTGGTCTACTTGTTCTGAATGGCCATGTTACAGGACCAGACAGGAGTGTCTGACCATCTTCACCCACTAATGCAAACTGTGCTTGAACCTTTATGGGGTATTTTGTAAAACAAGCTGCGCAGTCGATTCCCTCCTTCAAGAACGGACTTTTTGCAGTTTGAATGGCAACATATGCCTTTAAATGCTGTACGTGACTGATATTTTACAATTGTACGTCGGATGTAAGCTGCAATTCATGCAAATGGAAGACCAACGGATAATAATAAAAAATGCTCTTATTACAGCTGTTCATATTATTTTGTCCATGTCTCCATGTCCAGGTCATTGTCTCATGTAGTTCGAATTTGATTTATATTTTTTCTGTTTCTTATTTATCTGTTTTCTCGTTTTCTTTTTCACATATGAATTACTTAGTAGTATTGATCTAAGTATATTCATTTTACTTTTTTTAATTAGCAATAGCTTTGTTGGGTTCTCCGGCTTGTATCCTTTGCATATTAAATAAGAACGTTTTACACTAACGAATTTAATGTACAATGGAGCAATCAACATACTAGAAGCTGAATATACTAAGTCGAACTGACACCTATTCGGTAAATGCAGTAAGTACCTATACCTTTATAATGGTATCAAGTAAGAAAGGTTTGTCCTCTTACCTTGAACTGCTACTTTATGGTTTATGTATTATGGTCATGAGTTATGTGATATTACACCTGCACCTGCAGATTGACATCAATTGTTGCGTTTCCACATATAAATTCACTAATTCCATGAAATAAGGAGCTTAATCTCGTTTTAATTTTCAAAGTTCAACACAATTGAGCACTATCAAATAAATGGAAACATTTTGCGAAAAGACAGTGTTGCTGTACTGTGCTGTACTAATATTTTTATAGTATGTCCAGTATATAATATTATAGAATAAGTGTTGGCAAAAAATGAATATAGTGGTAAAAGAGGTCACATAAAGTAAAACGTTGCAATGCAATTACATATTATCGTCATAGGTACATACATTTCAAAATTCTATTTTATTTGTACATATTGTTTAAAACTATATCGCTACGTTACTTATTCGCACAATAAAGGTAATTAAAATATGTAGAAACAAATCAAATTCAAGTTTCAGGTTTTAATGTCGGCAAAACAACATTTCTAATGATAAAGCTCCCATTTTATTTACAGCATTACTTATTACTGCATATAGCGTTAGATAGTGTAGGTATCATTAAAATTTCATATATATACTATAAAAAATGTATACGACAGGAACGCACTAGCATTCCTTGCTACATAACAAGATAGTATGGCTTTTTCCATTATCAGCAATTACCAACTTTGCGTAAAATGTATGTACACTGGTAATATATAGGCACATCCACGTATAGTTTACGACATAGCGAACATGTTGCACGGTTTATAGCTTCGTAAACAAACGGCCCTATAACCGGAATTTTCATTTGCTGCAGAGCATATTTGAATTTTCAGTGAGGCTTTACGCTCATATACCGCTACCTTTTATCTACAATGATGGAATGACATTTCGTCGGCCAGCAGCATCTATGACCTTTTCTAAATTAATTTGTCAAAATACGAGATTTTTTATATCGAGCAGAAATGTTTTATACATAGTAGAGGAAAAATCCATATAATTAAAGACAGGTAATATGTAGGAAGTATGTAGGTACTACTTTTATTTCTATTTACTTACGATTAGATGAGACTTTTAATTGGTACCTTTTTAAGTATGTTCTGCTTATATCTACTTATATAAAAAAATGGAGGTTATTTATCAACTGGGATAAACGCATGCAAAAATAGATTTTCGATTTATTAACTTATGGGCAAGTGGAAAGATATCGAGCAATAACAGAAAAGTACTTAAACGAACCAAGAAGTTTAGTAAAACGAAGCACTAGCAGAATCGGGAGAACAAATTACTATCCAATATGAACACATTTTTTGCAGTTTTTACCGATTGATGAAACAAGAAGAGATATACGTAAGTGTGAGAGTACCACTTCGATACTCATATCAACGGCAAACACTCCCAACCGTTTGATAGACCCCATACAGAGGTATTTTGGTGTCATTGGAACCGTGCCATTAGAGCACCCACCTGGAACGAATCCGAATATCGAACAAGAAGCGAGTACCTGACGGACATACGAACTCTAAGAAAAGCACTCGCACTAACGTATATCTCTCACTTGTTGCATAATAAATGAATAGTATGTATTCATATTGAATAGATCGCATTACCTCGCAGAAAAAGAACTAACGGATTTCTGACCAGAAAAAAACAACTTGACAGGTAACAATTCAGTTCTCGCAAGGCCGACAAACGAAACCACACAATCAAAAGAGAATTGGAATTGCTTTACGAACCAATATTCCCGACAGATTAGTTTTAAGATGCTTTCCAAACTTCTACCGTACCCCACAAATCTGATTGAACTTACAATTTGCACTTTCTTTCGAAACACTTTTTCCTCGTCAACCAAAATGAAAAACTGATATTGGGGATATTATGGAATAAGCGAGCTGTGACGTCAGCAACAATTGTCATTAATATTTCTGGGTACCTACTAAATGTTTGTTTGCATATACGGTTTCTTCACACATTGTGATATGGGCAAAATATTGTATACTGGGTGATATATACAGATTTTTAAGTATAGGGTGGTATTTACAGATGTTTTATACATACAGTGTGGTTGATATGTACGGTTATTACAATTACCTTTTTGGTCTTGTTTCTGGATTGTAGATGCAAGTCTTTCGATAGAATTTATTATTTGTTTTTGCTATTGATAATCATTCGTCATATAAACTCTATTTAGAAAAAATGTGAACTTAATTTTTCGTAGGATATTAGCTAATTCAAGTCAAAAGACGTTACGTTTACGGTCGCTAATCTTTCAATATTTACACCGCTAATATTTATACGTTCTCAGTGTGCACTTACCTTTTCGAAAAGGTGTTTCAAGTACCTACATTTTAGGAATTCAAGTGAGAGATTTAAACGTAAAAATGAAACGACATGCTAACATGCAGCAGTAAAATTGCAGTTTACGGTTCCATTTATGACGTTTTCAGTGTATCACAGTATTCCAACTGACTAAACACAACCGCAGATAAGGCACTCACTGCTTCGTTATATTTTCGCTTCGTGATAAATTTCTGAATTCGTTTAGTTAGAGGTAGTAAACACTCGTGTAGCATCGCCATCATAATTTTAAAAGTGTTATATTAACATAAACTACTTAGTGTATTCATAACAAAGATATTTTTAGAGGTTTATTTCGTGTCTTTTCATGTATTTTTTTGTTTGCTTATCGTTTGCCAGTGCAGTAATTTACACAATTTTATTGCAAGATAAAACGAAGAAGATAATGAACTTAAAGCAATCTTTTCTTAGATCTACAAGTAGACTAAAATACTAATCGATACTATAAGGAAGCATAACTTAAAACGCTCGACTTATTGTTCGAAAAACTGCCACGCTCTATTATCTTTATATATTTAATATTTACATATACAAACTAGCTACCTTTCCTATTCAGTCGTAGATGCTTCTTTGTATATATTTGACATTTCCATATACAGGGTGTCCAAAGTTATCGGTGCACTATTGCTATCTTAGTTATTTCTGTAGCTACGATTTTAATTAAATGATGCAACTAGCTGGCATCAGTATTTTCAAAGTTGCCATCACCTTCTTTTCCCTATATGTATATTTGCGCAATTGAGCAATTTTATTATTTTCATACGGTAATCTGCGAAGCCAGAATCTGAGAGTGTCTTTATAGTAGTTAATTATTTTCTTTAATTGGAGAATGCAATAATTTTAAGTGCAATTCTGAGTTTGGCAACATTTATTATGAAAATGTAGCATACAATCTTAAATGATTTGACATTTGTGGCTAGGTGGTGTGCATACTGCAACAAATAGCTAACAATTTCATAATTAAGTTTGGACACGCTATTAACGAATAAGAATTTGCGATCAATATAGTACAAGAAACATACGGGGGTTACTTATTTATTTATTTATGTATTTATTTATTTATTTAGTTATTTATTTATTTATTTATTTCATTGTCCAACAGTACTGAATACCACTAACAGGACAGAAAAGAACAATATACTACAGTATACTATATCCACCATATTACAAAATACAATTTGACATTAAACTACTTACATATTATGTACATTCGTACTTAATTAAACAAAATATTAAACAAATAGTAGTAAAAATGATAAAGGATAAATAATCATAAAACGAGCGACAAAAACTTAAAAATTAGAAATACATACTTAGATACTGATTTGAAACTTGAAAATTATATACTGAAAATATCAATTATGTTCTTGATGGAACAACTAAATATGTCACAAAAGTCACCGTATCTATTATAAGAATTACACAAAAATGCTATTGGAGACTTAAAGAGTATATTTGTGTGAGCTTGAAGCAAATAAAACGTGCGAGTATTTCGTGCGTTATTGCGAGGTACATAGAAATTAAGTCTACTGAGAAGATTGGGCGAGTCAAATTGGTAATGTATTAATTTGTGGAGAAAACACAAGCTAGAAACAATACGTCGACTTTCCAACGAAGGCATGGGGAAGGCTCGAAGCAAAGTATCATATGGAAACTTTCTATAAATATTGAAACTCCTATACCACAATTGCTTTAAAAATCTTCTCTGCACGGTCTTCAGAGCTTTCTTGCCGACAGGCTTCGATCTAACCAGAGCAAAATACAGTACTTTTAAAGCCGGTATATTAGTAAAGTGCTTTGTAGTACATAAAATAAAACCCAGCATCCTATTGGCCGAAGAAACGACGTCATTAATATGGCAATTAAACGATAGTTCAGTATCAAAAGTAACTCCCAGATCCTTGATTTGAAGTGTGAGCAATTCTATAATCATCTCTTTCTTCTTGTAAAACTCATCACATTACATTTGGAAACATTTAAAGTCAACCAGGGACCAAGATTAGACCCATGTGGGACGCCAGACTTAATATTACATTTGTCAGATGAGAAACAAAAAAATTGCGGTCTCTTAAGTAGGACTGTAAGAGGTGTAACAACGAATCGTCAAATCCATAAGAACGCAGCTTTGAAAGAAGTATTCCATGATCTATACAATCAAACGCCCGTCATATCTGTATATACAACATCAACCTGGCCTTGAAGATCTAGTGTTTCCGATATATGCTGAGAAAAATGGCAAAGATTACTAACAGTGGAACGTTTAGAGAAAAAACCATGTTGTTCTGCAGCAATAAAATTTGATACCGAGGAATAAATATATTTGTATAAAATCGCTTCAAAAACTTTGGTTACATTAGACAATAAAGGAACAGGTCTGTAATTAGATACATCAGCCGTGAAGTGGTGTAGCCATACTCACAGTTACCAGCAAATGTAGGATTCAAAAAAGAGTATCAATTTTTAAATTTTATCTTTAAAATGTATATTTTGTCCAAGAAATCTTTTATGGATTATGTAAAACTTGCGGCAATCATAATTGTATAATTCAGTGCAACATTTACCATTGAATGACGTGAAATAGAAAAATTCGGAAAGAAAAACCCATTGCCAGAACAGTCTACATCGGACATAGCTATCGCGCAGATAACAGGGTTATTAGACAGTATGACTATATTCCAATATCGTTGTTTCAGATGATGTAGAGAACATTTCTGTGCTGCTACAGTGCTGCATGACTTATTGTTTTATTCAATCTTCCTTTGGCAATGTCGTGGTTTTTAAGTTTTGTAAAATTACCCCAATTTTCTTTAATTGCAACTTCAAATAAGTGTCTCATATATCATATTTAAATCTTGTTTATTCTCCAGCATATGAAATCGAAGCCTAACTTGGAACAGTACTTTCTTTGCAGATATACATAAATAGCAGCAATAAAACAAATGTCTGCTGCCGCAGTAGGTACTAGCAGTGCCATCATAATATTAACTCTAACGAAATTGCGTTATTTATATTAAAGGAGGTAATAATAATAATGGCGCATTTCCAGCAATAAATCGCCCGATATAAACGCCGTAAATACACTCAACGTTTAAAACAGAATCATCACATACGCGCATTCCAACGACATTAATATGGACTACTAGGTGATAAAGTGAAATGTAACTACAATGGATTGAGCCCACCGCCAGTAAATAACATACCCTTTATATTAAATGGAGATCATGACACTCATAACGCGGTACACCTTCTGCCTATATAGAATTTTATTGCAGGGGAATAAATTGACAGTTTTACGTTGATCGATACAGGCGCCAAGGATATAACGGTTATGTTTTCACTTAATGGTTTCATTTATGTATTGTAACATTGTTGTGAAATAGATCAAAAGACGACTGTAACCCTCTTTAAAATCAAATATCGGTAAATATACGGACTTATAATGTCATAAATCATCATATGTATGTGCATATTTTTGCAAAATAATTTTAGGAACAGTTCACATTTATATGAACAGATAACAGAGATATTTTATATCCTAGCTATTGAGTAAATCTGGGCTCTTCTTTACTTGCATCTGTATTTTCCAATTATAATAAATGTCTTTTATGAAATGAGAACGAATTTGGGCCCGTATCCCTATTTTCCGCTTCTCCAAATATAATTCAGCTTATTTTCTTAATCCCGGACAAAGAAACAGTTAATAAACTAAAATTTCTGTCTAGAGTTTGATACATTTATTACAATTGGATGCCATTAATTTAATTAAATTTAATCACAACCATTACATCTATTAAGGAGGGAACCCGCGTTAGCGTTTGAGATTTTCAATAATGGAATATTCTCAGGTGTAGACATATTCGTGAAACAGTTCATTACAAGATTATCTACCGTTCTGGAGAAGTCTGATGTCACCATCGTACATACCAAATCTATGAAACATTTACATACTCTTAATAATCATTATCAACTTTGACTAACGCTATATGTATATACACATGGTATGTATATTGGAAGACATTCAGAGTTTCTCAGTTAAAATTATTTGGAACAAATTACCGTTAGTAGAATGAAATTTCTGTGCTCTTGTGTCGAGTTTCTAAAGGTTTTGTCCGAGCTAATTAAATACACTTCTGTTTTGGTATTTTCTTCTGTATTCAGAGATATTATTCTATGACAGTTATTCAGAACACTAATTC
>SMLS01072952.1:0-10924 GCA_004785975.1 Popillia japonica
AATTGACCATACTGAATTCGACAAACGTTTCAGATCTAAATAGCACCTGTAGCATTTCTACTGTCACCAAGATGTTAATTTTGGAAAATTTCAAGTATTCAAGGTTTAATTTCTGTAATCATATCGAACCGAAAGTAGGTTAGTGAATTTATTATGCATTCTAATCATGTGGATGTGCAGTTATGTTAATTTTTTGATATGGTAGGTTGCATTTCTTGATAAAAGAATAATGTTTGTTTAAGTGTTGTAAAGTTCGTTCGAGGTTATATCCTTCATAAATGTAATAAGAACCAAGCGGAACGTGAAGCGTTTAGTGTATAAATAAAAAAAGAGTAAAGCAAGTAATGTAATTTTCAGTACAATAAGTTTTTGGAGATTATCCACCAGACTGACAAACTATTGGCTTGCACAAATCTAAGATTTATTACAAAATTCAATTAAATTTTTTCAGTTTCATCATGTCAACAGAGCTTGATGCAGCAAACACTGGAGGGCGTGATACCAGTTCCATCTGTAACTAAGCATTTCAATGTTTTGAAGACAAACTTAAGGCAATATATACATATAGACGACGTTTTAAAACAAAATATTTTAGAAGGAAAGCAAAGGTTATAATGCGATGGTTGATGCTAGAGTCAAAGTCCCCAAAAAATATTATTATGCCGTATTTTCTTGGGTTATAGGTTGTAATGAGGAAAGGCAATGTATGCTTGATCAACCCACTCTCATCTAATCTAGTAGCTCGATCACTTTTTTTAATTTGGGGGCCAAAATGGATGGTTACAGAAGTATTGAACTCAGTCTTCTCTTTGTATGAATCAGAGATTGTCTATGACTATTTGCCCAAAAGCAATAGGTAATTATGCTTCTATATCCATAATCTAGTTTCCACTCATCATAGAAAAATCTATTCCTTCACAGTAACAGTATCAACTATAGCTAACTTGAACATGCCCCCCACTTATCTGATACAATCTGCGTACAACATTTTAACGATATTATTGCAGTTTTGAGGCAAATAGCCTATTAAGTTGGTTTCGTAAAAAATCGCAAAAACTAACGAGATCTGTTGCTAAAAGCCTCAATCATTTACTTCAGCAGTTTGGTCATGTGTAATGATGCCAATATCATGAGGCTAAATCACCTTATTCGGGCTTCTTTGACACTCGTTCTTCATGCAAAAACTTGATCTACATTGATTTAGGAGTTAATTTTGGCAGCCCACCACCCTGCTGGCCCCACCAAACATGCAGCATTTCTTTTCAATCTTCTGCAACTTTTGCAGAGCTCTCAAACGTATGGACAGCTTCCCTTATCACATTTGAATGATCCATGTTATTTTAGTTTTTAGATGACATTACTACTACAGTAGTCTTCTACATTCTTTGTTTTATATGTCTAAATCGCCACTTAAACGATTTTTCAAGCTACTCCAACGAAGATAACTTATCAAAATCATGATTTATTGTATAGCATTAGCTATGACAAGCATTCTATGCAATTCTGCAGCAATTTTTGTTGAATTGACAAAAATTGCGCCTATACTTGACGGTAATTACATTGACAGTTATAGGTTAGATCTACTGTTGCTTATTTGGACATCATACGTCAGGCAGATGATTTGACGTTTATTTGAAGTTTTGTGCGATAAAAAATTATAGTCTGTAACCTGGTTACACTTCTATTGCCGAAAAGAAGCAGGAAATAGATAGGATTTTCTCAGACAAACAAACACTTTACAAGAAAAACATTTATTTCGTAATAAAAATAAACAAAATTATTAATTACTTCTACCATTCGGGAGCCAACTCCGAACATTGTGTGTAATCCCTGAACTCGCTCTGGAGCATATTACACAGCATATCACTCAAACATTGATCATCGCAACCCCAGGCCAAAGTAGTATCGGCATATCTCGAACTAAACCGGAAATATTGCTCGATCACCGAACGATCGGTAGACATCTTGATCGCAAGCTGGCGTACATCTTGCGGAGCAGCACCGGACAGACCATAAGCGTCCTTGAATGAGTACATCATGAACCAATCAGGAGTAATATCTGGGGTTAGGTTAGCTGCTGTGAGATTATAAGCCCATACTTCGAAATCTACTACTTCCTAAATAAAATAAAATTAAAATTATATCAGCAAAATTTTTGTAATAAATCTCAAGATGCTTACGAAATTTTCGGCGTCGATTTTGAAGAGTTTGTAATTGGGATTTTTATTGCTGGCGGTTGTTAAACTACCACCATTCCAGGCTACGCTTATAGGTTGAGTCGGGTTCTCTATGCTGTGGTACAGAATGAGTTCGTCACGATGTGCATGACCGTTGAAGGCGCCAGAAATGATTCCGGCAAATCTGAAATTATTACTTCGTTTTTTTTTAGTGGTGGGAATGGAAATTCATCACCTGTCAATGATACGTCTATATTCGCGACTCCATATCTGCAAAGCGCTTCCGCCGTTTGACGGGATATGAGATAGGATGTGCACCCTTTCACCGTTTAGTTCCGCTTGATATAGAGTGTCAGCCATCCATTGTAGTTGGCCGTAAGGATCAACATGATCGTATAATAGCCACCTAGATATGATTCGTCAGGATGTCATTTTTATAAAATTTGAGTCTTACCAATTCTGTATATAAGCGACATTGCTGTTGATAGCGATTACCCTGAATCCTGGTTTTACTAACGCTGTGTAGTAACCGCCTAGACGGACGGTAGCTAGAGCATCGTCGTCTAGCCATCTTGCCCAAAGATCGGCCGACAAATCGAATAGCCATTGCGTAGATAACCTTTCTCCTTGAATTTCAAGCGGAGCAAATCTGTAGTGCACTCAATTGAGTAGGTAACTCGAATTAAATCTAACTTGACTTACACATTCACAGGATGGGGTTCGTGGTTGCCCAAAACTGAGTAGATGGGGGTGTTGGGGAAGGCCGCATCTAACCTGTCGAAGATCAATGTTAAATCGTGGATGTTCGTTTCAATCGATGTGTTCCAAACTCTGTGATGGATGACATCTCCGGTGTAATAGATGAAATCAAGATCAGTCTGAAAATGGTCAATTCTCAAAATCGAAACAATATAAATATTGATGCACATACATGAAGAGTAGAAATAAATTCTAAAGCTTCATCGATTGCGTGCAGACCAGTATCGCAATCGCGGTAATCGCCCCAGAATCCAGCAGCATCTTCAGGGTTAACAGGAACTGTATTGACGGTGCAGCAAACGGGTAAGTTGCAGTTGGCTAAACTTCCAGGTTCGTAATAGGGGTCGTAGTGGAAGTCGGTGAGTAGAAGGCCTTGGAGTTCCTCGCCGGAAACGATACCCTATTTAAATGAATTTAATAAAGCAAATAGAGAACAGAACATCATACAAAAATGGTAAAAAACATGGGACTTAAAGCGACTAAACTACTACTACTACTAAGATTATTTAACAAAGTATAGACAGAAGAACAATTTCTAAACGACTGGCATATGGCGTTAATTAATCAATATACAAAAAAGGTGATAAAAGAGCTTGCAATAACTATAGAGGAATAACCTTACTATGCACGTGAATGAAGATATTCGAACAAATTTTAAACGAGAGAATAAAAGAAATACTTGAGAATACACTGGATGGCACACAATGCGGGTTTAGAAGTGGAAGAAGTGTACAGGACCATATATTTACTATATGCCAAATATATGAAAAACTTGAACGAAAGCAAGAGAAAGTACTACTAGCATTCCTAGACATGGATAAGATACAGAGGAACAAAATATGGAAAATATTGGAAAAAAGAGGAATAAGTACTAAGATAATAAATCGAATACATATACAAAAACAACATCAATTCGATAATAAGCAACAATATGAGATCCGAAACATTCACAACAAGATTTAACCCTAGAAGGTATACCGGGGTTACGAGTGACCTCAACAGAATTGAATTTTCCCACTTATATTCTTAGTTCGCGCTTGGTGGCGCTGATAATTTAGGTAAGGTTAGTCGACTGTGAATAGTACAAATATATGCAGTGAACCCTACGTTGCCGGTTATCGTTTCCTCAATAAAAACTATTTGGGGTTGTGAGTGACCCTAGGATACGTTTGCGTATTGTGAAATAATACAGTTTGTAATTTCGTGTGATAGAATATTTGTGAAACATCTCTAAAAAAAACGTTAGTTCTGTAGATCCAGACTTTGAAAAAAGCTGTCTTACAATGGGACGATGTAGCAGAAAGCGATATGGAAGACAATTTTGCAGAAAGTGACAGTGAGGACGAGGTGGAAGAGTTGTCGGAACACAACGATAACACTTCTTCTGAAGATGATCAGTTTGAAGAACGTGAAGGAATTTTGAAGGGCAGAAATGGCTTTGCATGGAGTTCTCGAGAACCTGCAAAAACCAGAACGCCTTCAAGAAACATCGTGGTAAATGTACCTGAAATAAAGGGTGCACGTGTAATTACCACAGAAATAGATGCTTGGGCCATTTTATTCACTCGTTCAATTTTAAATGAAATTAGAACTCATACAAATGAAGAAATATACAGACAAAGTGTCAAATACCAGCCATGTTGTACAAGGAATTGGATGACGGTAATGCTTGTGTTGGTATATTGCAACTAGCTAAACCTTGGATGGAAAGTAGGCTCTCCAAAAAGATATTCGATAAACTGCAAAATGAAATATGAGGAGTACTAGAACTAACACATATTCCAGAAGAGGAACCGGGGTCCAGGGCCAAAAAAACTCAAATCGTCGAGATGTTATATATGAAGTTCACGTGATCGAAAATGCAGAGATGTATGTTATATGTGTTCCAACAATGTATGTAACGAACACCGTACTGATATTTGTCTAAACTGTAAGAGAAATACTTAAAGTTGCTATTGGCTTCACTAAATAAACGTTTTCAAAAAATTTTCTATTATTTTTCCAAAATTAATTTCTGGGGTAAGTGGTGACCCCAAGCATACGTTTTCAAATGTGTTATTTTGGTACACTTTCTAGCGTTAAGACAGGGTGGGGCTCTGAGCCCTATACTTTTTCTGATGTTTATGGACGAAATAATCAAAAAATGCACAAAAAAAATGTAAAAAATTAAATATAGGGCAACGGGTAGACATATCAGAGGGAGTATGTAGTCCTGATAGCAAAAAATAGTAATGTATTACGGAAAAACTTGGAAGTGTGGAATGAAGTACTGAAGGAGTATAGGATGGTAATTAACAAAAATAAGATAAAGGTGATGATGTTGGGGAAAGAACATGACGACCTCCATATAACTCTGGACAACACAAACATAGAGCAAGTCACAGAATTTCAATATCTGGGAACAATAATAGAGGAGAAAGGAACACAAGAAAAAGAGATTAATAATAGAATACAGAAGTCGTTACAACTATACCACGCAATGAGTAAACTGTTCATAAACAAAAGGAAAATATCAAGAGGAACCAAAATAAAAGTGTTTAAAGCCAAATCCAGGGTGTCCGCGATATACAAAGCATGCTTTTAAGGGATGATAGCTACAAGGATTTAGAAACAAAAACATATAATACACCTTAGGTCTATCTGTAAGCGTAAACGAGAAAAACAATTATTTCTAAAAAACCATATTTGGTCAAACTGTACAAGAAAACTCACCCATATTGCTTCTTAAATAACCAAAAAACCATATCAAAAATTTTGGGTTGAAAATAACTGAAAACAACGATGAAAACGAATTATTTAATACTTTGAAATCGAAGCGTGGTGTCATTTCTCTTACACCATACTGTACACGTATTCAATAGAAGCACAGATGCAAGCCAAGCATCATCTGTTTATACGACCTTGAACTACATTAGACCATTGTATCGTACGAAGTCAATGGCCATACGTTTTAAAATAAAGGTACCTTTACGTTTTTTTTTTTTAATAATGTTATGACAATAAAATCGATGTTATGTTGAAGCTAGAGTGAAAAGGGCGTATTTAATAGCAGCCTCCAATCGGTAAATGAAAATTTAAGTTGAAGTCGCATTGAATGAAAACAATGTAATTACTACAATTATGTTATGGCGCTTTAAGCTCTTTCGTAAAGGCTACTACAAAATTGAGTTCTTTTCTTTTATTCGTGATACATTGGTGGTCCTAAAAAGGACTTTTTTGAGAGACAGGAGAAAATGTATTACAAGAAAGGCTCGATGTGGTGCCCATTTTCAAGAACACACGCCTGTAATGGTCGGGTAAATCCTGCACTGATCAGCTGCCGGTGTACAGTATGCGTCGAAGTTTGTGACATGAGAAATAATTTTTTTTCTCGTTTACGCTAACAGATAGACCCAAGGTGTATTATATGTTTTTGTTTCTAAATTGTTGTAGCTA
The DNA here is from genome assembly GCA_004785975.1 of Popillia japonica. NCBI lineage: Eukaryota > Metazoa > Arthropoda > Insecta > Coleoptera > Scarabaeidae > Popillia > Popillia japonica. The sequence goes on from SMLS01072952.1 coordinate 6,372, forward strand.
CAATCCCTTAAAAGCATGCTTTGTATATCGCGGACACCCTGTATAGACCAGTATTAACATAGGGTTGTGAGTCATGGAAGCCATGGAAATGAGATATTTAAAACATGTTAGGGGAGTTACAAGACTTGATAAAATGAAAAATGACGGCATAAGAAAAGAGCTAGATACACTATCCACACTGGAATTCATAGAACAGAGGCAGATGAGTTGGTGGGGCCATGTACATACGGCGTATGGAAGAAACAAGAACCGTTAAAAGAATCTGGATGGCAAGAACTACGAAAGGCAGGAAAAGAGGAAGACCACGACAAACATGGGACGATGTTATTGGAGGAATATTGAAGAGGAAGGGAAAAACATAGCCAGACGCACGAACTATGGCAACAAATTGGGAATAGTGGAAAAAAATCATAAAACTAAAAGTATAGAGATCGATAATCCTACACCTAATTAGTATCACTTTCTAAGTAGTCAAGCTTTCGAATCACTGGTTTTCCAGTCGTTAGAAAGCTAAATTAGTTAGATAATTCTTACTAAATTTTGGGATTATGTGTGTTCTGTCTGTTTCAGAATGAGAGACCACTTACATGATTGATATCCGACGATCCGGGCGCAATATCGATACTCCAATCCTCTACTCCGGTTCCAGTACATCCATAACCCTGCCCGATAATTGGGCACACAGTTTCGGCTCCTTTTTCCGGACGAGCTAGGGCAATGTACCAAACCGCATCCTACCCAAATAAATCCAAACCATTTAAAATTAGTTCTCTCTCTAGTTTTTTTTTCTTTTTTTAGAGAGGAGTAGCGATTACTTACGACGTTAGCATTAATGGCACCTTCACAGACTTCATAACTCTCATAAACAAGCAAGACACAAAGTTGTATTACAACATCAGCCAATTCCTCGGAGGTGATCGCACCAGATCGTACCTCCTCCAGTATAGGATCGAGCAATTCGTTACAGAGTTCGCACATGATATGATCGTCGCGTTCTTCGACATTGCTGCGGAATTTGTGCGCCATACCCATCGATTGCAGTAATTGCTGGAACTCCAGACTGAAAGTTCCTGTTCTGAACCGATCTTTCATGCCATTTCTGACAGCGTTTGGAGGTACTAAAGGATGTGTATAAATTTATTATTTATTATATTTTATTACAGGATCAACTTACTTGATATTTCACCTCCAAGAGCTGTTGCTGCTATTACCGATAAGACAAAGAAGTGTCCCCACATCTTGTCCTGTTACACTAATCACGGCGACTTAAATTATCCGCAATTTATACTTTTAGATGATAAAATGATAAGATTAATTGCTTCTATGATTTTGGTTAATGGTGATAAGGTTGAAAATTTTTATTTGTGATACAGATTTTTACGAATTACTAATTAGTATTCCCACTTACCTGCGATCAACTTTACAGAATTTGCAGTAACTCACAGATTAACTTAACTTAACTCAATCATATTAAACCTAAAGTAGGTTACCGAATTTATTTTGCACCCTAATCAGGCGGATGTGCAATTATGCTAATCTTCTGATATGCTATGCTAGGAAGTTTATTACTTTAATTTATTATTAATATTTATTTTATTTAGTTCTCATAAATATGGATCCCTAATTAAATTAAAAATAATTTTTATAAATATTTTTATCAAAATCTGAAGTAACCTAATCTAAATAACATTAAGTGTACCAATTATATTGGCGTAATCACTTTAACATTTTTACAAATCAATTAAACCCATAACAAGTATAATTAGAGATAGGGAAATACAAGATTTTACAGGAAGCATGCCGTGAAATATACGTAGAGCAAATACACACATAGGCTGCTACTAATTTATACAATTATGTTCAATTTCACAACACAATTATCGCATGGAATTATCCACAAACTAGCTTAATTATATAAGCGTACTTGTAGATAGCTCACTTATCAGTTCGTAATATTCTGATATAAATTGCAGATACTAATCACTAATACACAAAAAAGAAATATTACAGTAAAAACAACTATGCAATTAAACGATAATATTTGTACTGCTTTTCACGCTTATCACGATTGGTTGTAACACCTAAATCCAACAGGCAATACATGTTGTTGCAATAGTACAGGATTAACTCGAATTAATATTTTAGTAATCTTAAAAAATAAACATTGCACACTTAATCCTTTTTCAAGGGGTCGTAAAAGTAAAGGACGGATTTAAATCTCCTACCTTTTTCTGGCGTAACTTGATGGCCAGCTTCAATCTGTTGAGATGCATCCTTTCGCCGTGTTCGAATGCCGGGCCGGTGGGATCGTGATTTAGGAGGACCTCCAATTCGTAGGAGCTCCTCGTGTGATCCAGGAGAGCCGTCGCGAAATCCTGGCATTGTTTCCTTAACTCTAAATATTCTAATTTAAATTCGTGTTCCATGAAGCTCAGTCTGTAATTTAAAAGGAGATATTTATGTGTTAGGTATGTACATATATTGGGTAAAATGGGTAAATAGAGGAAAGCATTGAAATTTATGTTTTTTTTTGCCCATTAAAAGAGAAAATCTCTTTGTTTGGTAATGTGTAAAATGCAGAAATTAGTTAGGTCAACATAATTTGAAGTCTTAAAAATTTCACCATGATAACAATTCCCAACCTGATTCGAGTTCCATTTCATCTTACCCAATCAAGCAAGGTCTTCGAGCAAAAATTTCAACAAAAAACACAAATGGAAGTGAGACAAGACCAACCGCTTTTGGGTGATTCTCCTATATTGTTAAAGCCATTCTGTTTTTTTAGGAACAATCGTCAAATATAATTCAACAGAAATTAGATAAAATTATCACCACATATGGCCACTAGACGACTTATACATCCCACTACATTAAGCTGTATTAGATCTATGAGCTGGTTTCCAAAGGAGGGCTGCTTTGAAGCTAGTTTTGAAGCAATTTATTTAGTTCTTTTTTTACAGAAACTTAGTTGGTTTAGAAAGAAACTTATCTAGTCTGGGGCTAGTCTTGAAGGCCCTTTAACTGGATTTGAAACTAGTTTAAAGTCTGGTAAGATGTCATCTTCTAATGAAATAGATGTTTGCACAACTTCTCCCCCCTCCCCTTCTACCACAGCACTCAACTTAATTTTTTAGGGCTGATTTTGAAAACACTTTTAAAACTTCTTTCAAACTTCTTCAAGTTTGCTAAACTGCTATCTGAACCCACTAAACTGCTTTTAAAATTAGCTTATTTGGAGCTGATTTAGATAGAAATTTATCTAACTTAGGGCTGGTTTTAAATATGTACAGTTTACCCCAACGAATGGAAGCCTGCTGAGACATAATCCTAACCCGACATATCTGGGAGTCACCCTCGACAGATCCCTTACTTTTGGAAGGCACCTAACCAAGGCGGTCCAAAAAAATAAAAACAACCTCATACATAAATTGTCTGGCACTTCCTGCGGAGTCGGTGCGAATACCCTACGCTCGGCTGCACTCGCTCTTGTTTATTCTACCTACCTACCTAGTATTGCAGTCCAGTCTGGTACCAGAGCAATCACGTTCAAAAAATAGATGCCCAACTAAACGACACGATACGCACCCTCAAATCGACACCTACTGTATGGCTACCTCTCCTGTCGAATATCTACCCTCCTGCATTACGGAGATTGGTCTCTGCGGGGCGAGAGTGGAACAAGGCCAATGGATGAGGGACTCAACGAATACCGATCCAGCATGACTTGAACAACATCCCATCATCAAGGCTTAAGTCAAGATGTCCTATCTGGCTGGACGAAAATATAAGGGCTCCACTGGATGTTCCTCTTAGGTGGGAAGCAACTATTGACACCAACTAGCATATAATCGATCTGGGTCCTACTGCCGAGCAATGTTTCTGGCAACCATCTTTGGGTTTTGACCTACCAAGGCAACAGTGGTGTCGCCTAAATCGCTTGCGCACTGACCATGGAAAATGCAAACAATGGCCCATATGATTGTCCCAATGATTGTCCGTTGACATCTCTGCCAGGCGGTCTGGATGAACTCAACAAGCTAACACCGGCGGCCTGTGCATGGCTACAGCAACCTAGACTGAATGTATAAGTATCTCTAATTTGTATTATGTATTTTTTCTCTTGTGACAATTATTGTAAGCCTCGTATACGAAATATATACCTCAATGAAGGCAGATTTTCAAACCAGCTCAAGATCCGTTAAGCTGCTGTCTTCTAGGCACTAGCTCCTACCCAAACAATTGCTTTCAGCACCCTTGAACAGCCAGCTTAGCTAATTTAGAGTGGGTTTAGAAATAATTTTTTCTAGTTTAGGGCTAGTCACGAAAGGAAGGGTGGTTTTCAAACTTCTTCAAATTTTAAAGCCTGATAAACTGCTATCTGAACCCACTAAACTCCTTTTAAAATTAGTTTCTAGCCAGAGAGCTGTTTCAGCATCCTCAAGCAACCAACTTGGCTTATTTGGAGTTGATTTAAATAGCTGATTTATCTGAGTTAGAGTTGGTTTTACATAAATACAGTTCACCTGAATGGAGGCAGATTTTCAAACCAGCTC
>SMLS01072953.1:0-15980 GCA_004785975.1 Popillia japonica
AATTTTTTGGAGCAGTGTATATTGCAATCAGCTTCAATACGTAGAGATGCAAGCGTTGAGAAGATTTGGTTACTCTTTTCATGTATAAATCCGAGTGTTTGAAGGTGTTGCAATTTCTAACAGAATTTGAAAGTTTTATTACATTAAAACTAGCAAAAAATGTCATTGAATCTACACCAAAAGCGGTCTGAAATAATAGCAGAGAACCAAAACGAAATTCTCGTAACAAAACTCCAAAACACTTGTAATAGGCAAAAGATGTTTGGTCCGTCTCAGATTTTCACCACATTTTAAATAATAACCAACCAACCAATTCCTAGATTTACTAAAGGTCAATGTCAAAAAATGACTGGAAAATTGTTTAATTTCAGGTCGTAATTTTGGAAAACAAAACAAATTCTTTTGTCGAACCCGAGATCGCTTCCCAACAATTATTTTGCAAAATAATCTTAAAAAAATAAAATAAATATTCTAATGTCGCAGATATCTTTAACATCTACAGAACGAAACCTGTTCACTTAACGTAAACTATAATTAATTATTGATAGGATGTTTATATTTCATTTGACACTTTTGTTGATTCTCTCCCATATAACATTCATAAATTTGATCCATTGCTATGACTTTATAAACATAAATTCATGATAAAATTACTCCTTGTACGATTAGTTTTCCCCAAATCTGTCACATCAACGCCAGTTAAAAAAATGTGCCTACTTACTACTACACAATTTTAAAATTTACAAATCAATAAATTTCCATTATCAAAAAATTAGCAATGCTTGGCATGAGTAATAACTGAGTACGTTACACCTGCAATATTGTTAACACTTTGTAGATAAACAAAATTAAGATTTCAACAACAGTCAGTACAGTGATTTCTACAAGTAAGTTTGCTATCCTTCCAGTGATTCTACTGTAGGAGAATGGTAAGTGTACAAACCTGATTTAATTTCTCTATTGTGAATGCGAGCTGATCTAAATCTACCTACAATTACGTATTGTACAAAATAAAATTACCTTCAGGGGATGACATTTGTGATGTGCTGATTCTCCGTATCTTCGTGGTTACTGGATTTTCATCATCTAACGCCCTGTAATTTCAAAAGTAATAAGTTTTTAAAACTAAAACGAATAGTATAACTCACCTCCTTTTCCTACTAAAGAAATTATATCCGGTTAAAAGTTGTCTTATATGATGGATTATATCCATATTCTTATTGAACATTTAATGCTAACTCTGTTACTTTTTCGATGAATACGCGATCTACGATGCTGCAATAAGGTGAGACTATTAATTTAACTACACATTGAAGAAACGACACAACAACGATGATCATGAAGAAGTTGAATTAAACAAATGCTTGCGCCATTTTCACTGTCCAGTATTAAAGGTGTTTTGTGCGGCAAAGCACTACACATTACAGGATTTGAACTCAATCATTACTAATTTCGCGAAAAATTATCCACGAGAATTGTTTAAACTTTTATCGTATGTTTATTTAGAACTGTTTGCTGTTTAGTAAATTTTCCGAAATAGCGTCGTATATCGTATCTGTTACATCTTCTTTAGTGATTTTCGTGTTGTGGTAGTGGTAGTTGCCGGTATTACTTACCATTACCACCTGCTGTAGGTAGAAAGTTAGTGTGTTCGTTTAGGTTTACATCACGTTACACTGTTTACGTCAATTTTACGAGTTCAATAAAGCTGAATCTTTTCTTCACTGCATTTAATAAAGTTATCTTTTTAACATAGTATTAAATTTATTGTACAGAACGCTGTATGTTTTAGCATTTATATTACAGAACGCTGTATCCTAGTATTATAACATCCGAAACCATTAAACATCAGGTTTGACAATATAGAAACCTGTAATTGTTAGTGATGGACGCAAAGATATTTCAGCTATTTGTCAATAGAGAGCGCCAGTCGATTTTTTTATTCCTTCTTTTATGCCACAAAATAAAACGCCATAAATTCTGTAAATAAATTTTATCACTAGAAAACACTAAAATAGATACATTTTTCTTCCGTTCAGGAATTGTAAAATACATTTAAATCATTTAATTATTAGTTATTTCATATATTACGAATTTTCAATTTTTTTAACAATAATATTTTTGATAAATGCTACGATAGTTAAGCTAATAGAGACAGATTCCAGATCGCACATAAATTACATACATACATGAAGGACATAAAATGTTCACTGCCATGCTACGACTTCTTCAATTTCTTCGTTTTGATATCAAGTTGTACCCTTTTAGGTTATATTTTATGTATTAATTTGAATTCTAACGCTGACAGCACATTTTGGAACGCAGCTTAGAAATCGCAGGCTTGCCAACAACGCAAAATGATCAAAATTGATGTAAAAGAAATAAAGAAAATTATGTGATTTATTTGCAAAATTGGTAATCAAACGTACCTTACTTATATATTTTTCTGTATTTCTTATCGTGATTTTTCAACAACTCAAAACCCTGTTTAGTGGATTTTTTTTTAAAGGGGCTGTCATCACTGTTGCTTCTTCTGACTTCCGAATAACATTGAAATATGCTATGCAAGTTTTTGAGCTTTGCAATGAAAGAATATGACATAAACGAGTGTTGGTTTGAACAGGATGAAGTGACAGCTCATATGAATTCATTGAATGGTCTCTTCCGTCTCTTCGTTGTTTTGAGTTCATCTCTGTCTGACGTCAAGATAAATTATGACAACGTCAACAAATCTTGGCCACCATTACACAGTGCCATCAACGAATTAATACGAAAACCTCTGAAGGAAATCATGAAAATCTGTTCCGGAATGGATGCAGCCCATCGAACTGTGTCCGTCATACAGAATCCATCACCAATTTGGAAAGTGAAGATTTTTTATTTGATCTCTTTTTCAAGGAGCTTGAAATACAATTTCTTGAAATATAATTCTGATCTGGGGACTTTAACTTTAAGTAAGTTTGCCGCCCTGTTCCGAATTTTGCACCCGCATTAGGGTCATAACCTCAAAAACTTTTCCTTAAATTTTTATAGTAGTTTTGATAGTATTAGAGATTGCGTCGACATTAAATTCATAAATAATTTGGCAACTTGGATTCAGACAGATTCTTCTAGGCTAGCAGTACCTATCATAGTAGCTATTGCGCGAGCCATACGTCATGCTAAGTCGTTTTGTGATGGACGATGTCGTCAAAAAGACAAATTTTAGTGATTATACGTCACTTTAGCCACAAATTGAGAATATACCGTCTGGAAGAAGTCTTAATTCCAATATCCATGTGACAATTTGACATCCATTATTAGTGAGACAACTTTAAATACTAGAATCCGTATGATTAAAGTCAGGCTACAGGCCCGTAAATATATAACTGTCATATCGGTAGTTTTAACTGACGTTAATTAGACGTGATAAATGACATTAATCACACGAAAAACAAACATTAAAGTTAAGTAATTCAATTAATGACGTACAAATGACGTGGCCCGCTTAAGGTGTTGACTAGCACTGGCCGATATCATTATTGGTATCGATTGATATCTTGGATATTGTAGGTATCGATACTTAGGAGTCAATATACCAATGTCATGGTTCAAAGTATCGATACTAAGGTGCCGGTCAAGGTATCAGATATTTGACACCGAGTACGAAGCCGATACTTCTATTGGTATCGGCACCCGATACTGCAAATCTTGGTTTCGTCCAACGCTACTGTTGAGGTTGTGACTATCAGTAAATAAATCAAAGCCCTACCGACGATGGCGTCTATTCCAACTGAATCAAGCTTGAATGCAAAACTGTCAGCTTCCGCAGTATTTAGGCTAGGTTTGGCTAAATATGGTTAATTGTTAATAATAACCAAAGAATAAAAACGCAAGATTATATAACCAAAAAGATATATCTATGCCCCATTTCAGATTATGTAAATTTCTCTTAAACTACTAAATAAACAAGATTTAGGCCTGGTTCACACGATACTGTAATTTATTCACTACAGCTCTCATAAAGCACAAAACCCTTAGATGAAGTTCCTAGCGGCGGCGGAGGGGAGTAACTCACCCCTTTTAATTTTATATTCGACCAACCAACTTCAGAGCACAGTCTATATATGTACAAGATACGGACCGTAAAAGGCAACTTTCAGTTAATACGTCTTAATGAAAAATAATCCAAAAGGGGCAACCCCCAAACCATTCCCCATTGACAAATGGCACGTATAATGTTCTAGATTCGAATTATAAACAAAGTGCTGTCATATTAACAGGTACTGGTATGCTATTGGACGGCGATGACCGGATTATTCCGTGCACGCCCATGGGCGTTCACCGTTCAACTCCGTGGTAGGGTAACCAGAGGCGTTCCCCAACATTCTGAAGGGTTGCTGCTGGCTACCAGCTTAGTTCGATGCGAAAAGCGGCGTGGTGAGCGTTATAGGGGAGCGTTGATTTTTTTTTCGTTTTTTCGGTGTTCCGAGTTTCTGTGTATCCGCGTACTGCTAGGCGCGAACGTTCCTACTTCCGGTACGGAACTACCGGGTTTTCTGATCTCTCTCTTCGGCGGCGTTAACATTCCGAAATCGGATCGTTCTTGTGCCGGTTTTTTTTGGTGTCCGTGAGAAGGTGATATGCATACTGTGATGTACTATGAGTTGCTCTGAAGTGATGTATCAAGCTTACTACCCTTATTTGTACCAGAGGGCTGGTGCTGCGCCGCCCGTTTCAGCCCATCCGGTACCTAGAGCTGGACCGTTTACGTCACCTTTCGGAGCTGCACATCAATATGATAGGGTAGGAAATTTTACAATGGAATTAAATTATGAACCTGAGCCTATATCTATGGAAGATTATTTAAGGAAAGATTTAAACTTTCCGGAAAAAACTTGTTTGGGAGTAGTTTAGACTTAAGCCATACATAATTCCAAATTTGCAATCACTAACCTGGGTGTTAGTCTCATAACAAACTGAAGCGTACGTTTTCCCCCCAGATTATTGGTTGTTTTGAAGGTGTTGGCACAATTTTTTTGGTCTAGACCTACGAAAGATTATTCAAGGAAAGATTTAAATTACCAGAAAAAACTTGTTTGGTAATATTTTAGGCTTACGCCATATATATAATTCCAAATTGACAACCACTAGTATGGGTTTTAGTGCCATAACAAATGGAAACTTAATTCGTAGGGTATTTACACCCGATTATCAGATCTCTTCAAGGAGTTGGCACAATTTTTTTGTTTTCTTTCTTATGGCAGCCATATTGAATTTTTGGCAAGCAATATAGTCTTTAAAAAGGGCTTTTCAACGATGTATAACACAGCTGAGAAATTTTTATTTACACAGGAGATATCAACGATAAAATCGAATAATGATATAAAATTATGTAGCAAGATAGGAAATTAAAGACTAATCAAGGAAATAAAACAAAAAAAATATGCTCAACAATACTCTAAAACAGCGAAAAGTTACTGAAATTAATAAATTTAATATTAACAAAACATATTTGTCAATATAATTATAGGAAGCCATGGAATTAAACGTCAATGTCAACCAGAACGTTACACGACCTAGCTGTCAAAATATAATCACTACAGTTTTAAAAGCCACCTTTTACAAGATCTTGAAGAAAAGACAGATTTACTGAGATCAGAATTAGTGATATTAGAATTGAGAGCTCCCAACTGTCAAATGCATTTAATACTACCAAATACTACATTACAAAGGTACATTATATATCTACAGATAGATATGAAAACATTTAGGTAAAGGAGTTGTACTAATTTATGGAAATTTATCGAATTTGAAAACGAACAATTAAATTGCATACAGCAATTGTATTATACAATAGAATGGGTATTATTTAAGTATGACGGTAGTAGCTTTCTCTTAGAATGTGTACAAATTAAATTCCAATTGATACGTCTCTAACGTAATTTATGAAAGTAATATGAACATTTGTAGTAATTACATTTAATATAAGTACCTGTAGAAAGGCCATTCGTTCCTGTATTATTTGTTCTCGGAAAACAATTAGCAGTAAACAAAAACAATATTACTAACATAGCAGAGACTTATACAAAGATGTATTGTATATCCTGACGTTGAAATTAGATACGCCATCTATCGACAAACACTAATCTCTCTGTCAAGTTTGCTATTCAGATTTCTCGTTTCCTATTTTGTATTGATGACAAAGTAATCATTAAAGCACGTTTTTTACATTTTGAAAGGTGATCTATATCGATATGGATTTTTTCATTTTTATAGGTTGGTAGTATTGAATACAAGCCACACATAACCTTAGCTGTCATTTAATATATTAACAAAAATGGAGATACTCTGGCGTTAAATTTGTTTAAATTACTATTTTTTATGTATGTATACTTTACTTGATTTTTTGGTCCTGTCCACAGCGGCGTGTCATATATTCATTCGCAGTTATCGGCACAATTAATGCAGTATTAACCGCAAAACCTTCTGTTTGGTTGCTATGATTATCAAGTAAAAAAAATAATTGTTTAACATTCGATAGGCAAACAGCAACAGAAAATTAAATTACAAATTAAATACAAATTGCAAGAAACGTGACATAACCTACACAATAGATTAATATGTGATACATTCTAAAAGATGGCCACCATATCATATAAATTGACAGATGACACATTGACAACTGTGGTTTTCACAAAATTATCATTTTCTCAATACTTATCAATCTAATCTATACTCTCCAGTTAATTAAAAAAAATGTTGGTGAATGTTTATTTGCTAGAATATAAAAATTGGTAAAGAGATAGGTACGTTTATCCAAAAATATTAGGTATACATATCTTAGGTTGGTGTTTATTTTGCAATGAAAAATTCTAGATTTAGTTGGTAGATCTGCAAAATTGGTTGAAAATTCATTCAACTTCACGACTAATTTCTGTCAAATGAAATGTACATTGTAAATGTTGTAAACAGTGATAGCAGACGCAGAAAAAATAAAGTGTCACTAATTAATTTCTAATTAGTCAACTTGCAACTGCGCCAACGTCAGACAAAATATTTGACAGTAAAAGTATTTTGAACTTTTAAACAAGAATAAAATATTTGTTACCAAAATACCTACCAACTTCTATTTTTGATTGCAGATATTTTAGCATGTGTCTAAGAATGTATGCAGTGTAGAATGGTTTTAGCATGGTTTAGCCGCGTAAGGCGTAAAGCATATAATGCAAACATGTATGCATATTAAATAACGAAATGAAAAATTGAAAAACTGTATCGATATATAAAGTGCATAATTCAGATGACAGCAAGTCACATATATAGCACGAGATTTTTTAAAAGACAGTAAACATAATATAATCTCACCTACAAAATGTCAAACGGTTCTAGTTCTAACCTACAAAATGTCAAACGGTTTGAAATGCTTGCTGCAGTACTTGTAGTAGATAGGTACTTCTAAGTCCTTCTAAGTGACATATTATGTAGCATTATTATTATTATTATTGCTTTTCTTTACTATATTTATTATTGATGCATTTACAACAATAGAAATAAGATCTTTCTTTATTAAAAGGTGAAAGCCACACAATACATTTTCTTTGCTAGAGACGCTGAATCATCTAAATATAAACTTTTTCTTAACAATTTTATTTAGCGTCGCATCCTTTCACCAATGTTTTTATTTAGTAAAAAGCGCCAGACTATCTTTAAGTAATTATTTTTTTTTTAACAGAATTATAGGTCATTGTTTTATAAACACGCATTCTTATTTAAACTGATTATAATATTAAACGCATTAGATAAAAATTTATTAACACGACGGAAAAATTTCTGAATCACTAACGTGTTCGTTTTTTTTTTCTACTTCTCGCTATTGAGTTAGGCATTAATCTCACGTTATTAATCTTGACCGAGGTACAATCACGCGAAAAAGTAACTGAATCTCTTTTATACATATTGTATAAAGGTAATTTTAAAATATTATACAGGGATGATTGGTGAGAATGTTCTCCTAGACAAAACGAATACAAACTAACCTGTCCATAAATGTTTGAAGCTGACAGTTACTGTCAAATTTTGATTAAGTTTGTAACACAACATTTGATTTCAATCGCAAGAATTGTCATTAGCGTCCTACGCGGTAGTTACTTTAAGCATAATTATTAAAGTTGTATTTTAAAATCAAACATAATATGCTTCCTTTTGGTAACGTTTATTGAACGTTGAACAGAAAACCTATACTAAAACCCAACGAAAATACAGACGTGCGACTATGGCCATAGAGGAGTAAACTAACTGACATTCTCAGGGTGGTAAACTTTAAGCACATATATTGCATACATTTTGACAGACGTCAGCTTCAAACATTTACGGACACGCGATATGTACTGCGAAATTCAAAAAGATTGTGAATGAACCTGTCATAAATAAGGAAAACATAACCTATATTTGACTTCGCATTATACAATGCGAGCAACAATGATTGAAGCGCTCCAAGGTGTCCTAATATTATGAAACAAACTATATCTAGGTACATAGGTGTTGGAATAATCAACATAACCTCTTATTGTCATATGAAAATGTATAACTTCGGCTGATGTATGTAGTTAAATTTCAATTTTGGTCAAAGATACAAAAATGACTGGTAGTCAAGCTTAGGGATTTTATTTCTAAATACGCAGAAGAGCAACACATAATTCTTCTTTGCCTGCCAAGTCATACGACACACTTTTTACAACCATTTGAGAGGTCGTTCTTTAAGTCGCTTAAAAGTTATTATTACAATGGGAGTAAAAATTTTATGATAAATACTCCCACAAAGAGGACGACTTCAGTTTGGAAAGTTGTTAGGAGGACTTCTGTAGCAAACTATTAAACTGCCGTATCAGATTTCATATCAACTGGCATTATTCTTTTCAATCCAGATGCTATACCAGACTAGGCATTTTTCTCTTCTCTCAGCTAGGCTGATCTAGAGTAACAACACCATCAACAAAAAGAACTTCTAACTGGAATTCCTTTCATACCACAAATTATTAATGAAACAAATAACATCTCACAGAACTTAAGTTGAGCAGTTGGCTAAAAACCAAGCGACTGGGAAAAAAACTAAAATGAAGGTTACAACAACCAAAGAAAAGCAATAAACAGCAGTTATCCAAATCTAAGAATTGTTGACTCGTCTTCAGATTCAGATGCAGAAGTTTCAGTTCTTGAAGAGAGTGATGATGAGAATCACTCTAATTTGGATAACATATGCGTTGATTGCGGCGAAGATTATGGACAGACTGTTAAAAGTGATGATTGAATTTACTGCATTAGATGTGAGAGGTGGCTTTCTGAAACTTGCACCAAGTATGCCAATTTCTGAGATTTGTGTGGCAAATTCGAATTTGACTTACAAACACTACCTGTGACATTTTTCAGTAAATTTAAATGATAAATTACAATAAAATCACTTTTATATCTTGTATTTATAAATGATATCGCAAATGTGATTGCATGCGACAAACTGTTATTTGCAGATGATCTCAAGATATATACTAAAATTGAGTCCCTTGATGATTGTTATCGCCTTCATCGCCCAAACATAGCAAAGTGTAAAATGGTATCATATTCAAAAAAACTTAAAATTAGGGAATTTGACTATTCATTGGATAGGAGTATTCGTGATCGTTGTCATACCATAAAAGATCTGGGAGTAATATTTGATAGCAAGTTGATGTTTGCGGACCATATCCATTCAATATAGTAGCAAAGGCATATATGTAGAACATACGGATTTATATATTGTAACTGCCGCGAGTTTACGGACATTAGATGCCTCTTAAGCTTGTATTTCGCGCTTATCACCTAGATCTAAACTTGAATATGCAGCAATGATGTGGTACCCAATCTACCAAACGCACATTGATATCATTGAGCGAGTACAACCACGATTCTTGAAGTACCTAATAATCGTGTGATGGTATTTATCCGAGTCGTGGAGTGGGTGAGGTTTGATGTGGCGCCACTAAGGAAACGACGTACTATTTTGAGTTTAAAATTGCTACATGGATTACTAAACAATATGATAGATTGCCTCTGGTTATTGAATGAACTCAAGGAGGCACCCCTCACGGGGGTACCAAGTGACACCATGGTTCAGAAATTCAACTGTTATAGGAAATATCAGGTTATAATACCAGACAAGAAGGACTGAGAGAAAGGCTCTCCGATAAAAGCGGACTCGAACTGGTATAGAGACGGCTCCAAAACCGAACATGGCGTAGGAGCCGGCATATATGGAGGAAAGCCCAGGAAGGCTCTCTCGATAAGCTTCAGCAGAGACACAACGGTCTTCTAAGCTGAGGTAGCAGCAATCCACCATTGCGTCAGAGAAGTGGAAAGATGGACCGAGGTCGGTAAAAGCGTTCTCGGACAGCCAAGCAACACTTAAAGCGATTAGTTCAGCAAGTGTTGACTCCAAACTGGTTTGGGACTGCGTTAATGCCCTAAATGAGGTGGGTTCCCAAAGGAAACTAATTTTTGCCTGGGTTCCCAGCCACGAGGGTGTGAAGGGTAATGAGGCGGCAGACGACCTGGCCAGACAAGGTTCGTCGAGGCAATTCGTCGGGTCCGCCCCATCCTTCGGCACCACCAAATCACAAATCAGAAAATCCATCAACGAATTGATTCAGAGTAGGTCCAGGGATTGGTGGCGAAAATCACCTGAGCAAAAGAGTTCCTAAAAGAACAGAAGCCTGAGTTCACTAGAGACCTACTAGATAAAGACAGGAAAACCGTCAACATGTTAGTAGGCCTGTTGACAGGTCACTGCAGACTGAATAAGCATATGTACAATATAGGCCTAGCGGAAAATGCCTTGTGCAGATTCTGCAAGGAGGAGGAAGAAACCCCAGTCCATGTGTTGTACCACTGCGAAGGCCTGGCAAGGACAATGTTTCTTATTTTGGGCACAGAGTGTCCCACAGCACTAAGCTACACACAGGAGCCGCTCTCAAGGACGTTAAGCCTCATAAAGAGGGCACCGTTAGAGGCTCCTTCTAGGATTACTGGAGATCACAATAGACCGGGAAGGTCGCGGTGAAAGAGGCCCGCAGGGCCACCGCTACTCTAATATAATCTAATCTAATCCCTGGTTATTGGACAAAGTAAACTACCACATTCCAAGGTTAGGCACACGATCTCAGTACTTATTCTATTGTGAAACGAGTAAAACTAACGTTTTAATCAGGTCGCCGATATTTATAATTTGTATGAATTATAATAAAATATCAAACTTATGTGATATTCACGTTGATACTTTTGAAGTAATAGCTAAAACTTTTCAAGATAGTTGTTATTGACTGCATTATTTACTTTGTTATCTACCTTTAGTTTCAATAGGTTCAGTATATTTAGTTTTATACATTGTTATGATATTATTGTTATTATTCGCACTATATCCTTATTCGTGTTAGGAGTGTTAAATTTAAATTAAGCAATTATATTAATTAATTAATTATTAATTAGTTAAAAAAAATAACTCCAGCCAACGGCGTGCACGGGGAAAAATTAAAAAACCCAGATTATAATGTGAAAAATTTTATTCCTCAAAATTTATTGTAAAAACACATCACAAACACATATAATACATAATTACATCCATTTCGGCACAATAAACATGAAATTCAAGCTGGAATTACGAAAATCATATTTAAAAAATATCAAGCAGTACATTTGGAAATTTACGGAGTGGTAGGCCTGGGTGAAACGGAGAAACAAAAGGGAGGGGACAGTTGTTTATGAAGTTTTGACGGCTGACATACAAAGCAAGTCACGAAAATCTATTTGAACGAAAATATAACATTTTAAAGCAAGTAAAAGTTAATAAGTGCCCATTAGACCTTCAACCATTAAAATTAAACTAGTGAAGAGTGGAGAAAAGCCGAAGAAAGAAAAACAAGATTGGAAACGGCAGGGAGGAGTTTGCGACGCGCACAAGAGGATATTGGATACGAAAAACACACACACACACACACATTAAATTACATTGGGAAATTACAGGTAAGGGTTGAGGGTGGGTTATTTAGATAACCATTGTAAAAAATTTAATCACATTATAATCTGGTGCTTCCTAAACTGTTCATATTTTTTTATTTTGCGTCATAAGTGACATAACAACATATATATTCGCTGCCTACACTGTCATGCATAATTTTTCTATTTTTTTTCCTGTACTTGGGTTGTTTTACCTGTGGGAAATATACGTATTATTATTATTTCATATTTGCGCCCAAACTAATTCAATAGGATTCAATTCACAATAGTGAGGTGGTAATCTAAGTACAATTTTATTACTCTGTTTTGCCATTTCGTTCACTGCGTATATATTATATCTATTTTTCCAACAACTCTAATCGCACCATGGAGGGATCAAACGGTATTTGTTTTTGAAGTAACCATAGTTGCATTTCCGCTTTTGTGTTAAAGTTGTTGGTATTTTTTGCCTTTTTCTGCTATGGTAAGATGCATTATCCACTACAATAACACTATTATCAGGTAATTTCTTCAAAATATTATTGAACCACTCCTCAAACATTTGCATCTATTTCATTGTGGTAATCGACTCTACTTCTTCCTTCAAATAGTAGTGCCACATCGTCGACAATACCGTTTTTAGAATCAATACGTAAAATAATTAAGCGTCTTCCTTTACTAGCAGAATTTTTGAGAGTAGTAGTTACACCCAGTGGCGGCTTGTCCATAGGGTCATTTGGTCAATGACCTCCCAAAAATTTTGACAATATATAAAGAAATATTAATTATTACGTGTTTTATTAAAATAGGTAATTTTCTCGCAAAAGTCGCAAATATACTTAACTTAAAAACTTAAAATTTATCGGCCGTTCCTCGTATTCCAACCTCCTGAACATTGGGCTGGCGGTGCGAATTGACCTCGTCGTATTAAAGCTACCCGGAAATATCCGAAGAACTCCCAGCGCCCGAACCGACCCGAACGTACGAAGTATATAATCACAGAGAAAATATAGTACAGAAGGCCATTTCAAATGGGACCTCTGGCAACATATTTTTAGTTGCCAAATATTCTAAAAGAGGGCGCTTCTATGCAGAATTTATAGATGATTCATAGGTGCTCATAGTCAAGTTGAATATTCGCTTGTATACCAAGATTTTTTAATTTTTCTGCTTCAGATTCAGATATTCGATGTGGTCACGCGATTAAGTGACATAACCACAAATGTAGGTTATCGTTAGTAGATGTAAACAAATATGGACGATATTTTTATATTGTTTAGTTTTGGTGGACAATTGTATGAAAAACAAGGTTTATATTTTATCTGAAATTTTGCTGTGACAATTTGAAAGAGATATTTATCTATTATGGGGATCAACATAGTTTCACCTGATATTCTGGAAAGATATGGCTTAATATCTTCACCAGTGTTTTACTAGAAGTATTATGTCACTTCATTTCTACATGCCAGGAAGATGAACTATTATAAAAATATTCAAACTAACAATTTCTCTTCAAATGAGGGTTTTGTTAGCAAATGTTTCATATATTTTTTTTAATGAAGGAAAAAGTAATATAATTTCTGGGTACTCTATTTTTAATGTTACGGATAAATGAGAGTTAAGATATAATAAATAATCAGATTTAGTAGAAAACCAATGATTAAAGGCTCCCATTTTAACTGTCATTTGCAGCATGAGCATAACCAATCATATGTCGACAATTACGAGTAACGTTGCCAAACGCACTACTAATATAAAGAATGGTGATTTAGAGCGATAGAATTTTACTTATACTGAACACACTATTTACACATTTATCATTCATTACACTATATATACTATATAATCATTATTAGATACATACATATATACTTTGTATTTACCGTATCGAGACAGTATAATTATACTAAAAATGACTCAATAAACATTGCAGAAATTCAATTGTACTTTACTTGGTCGATCCCAACGAAATAGTGAATGTTTATTTTACTGCTATTACAAATATCTGTACAATATACATAATACATGTATAAAAGATTGTACGCACATAACAGGATACTTTATTTTTCTTTACTTTAGGTATAAATAAAGTTGCTTGCAAGAGAAAATTACATATATTAAATGTTTCTTTTGATACTGCGGAAATCTGGAATACAAAAATTATTAGATGGCAGATTTCCACAAATATATTATAATAGAACAATTGCGAACAATAAAAAGACAACAACGATGACAAATAACAAACTATCTAGTGTCAAATAATAAACTGTCTAATGTCAAAATTAAAAGCATTTCTATTATTGTAATAAGCGCCACCACGGAATTTGGTGCGTGGATCCCAAACTAAAGTGCTTTCGGTCCCAAATTAGGCGCAGCCAAAAATAGCATTACGTTGACAATCTCGAAAGCTCTTTAATATGTGATATAATCTAGTTTGGGTCATAAGCCCACTATTTGAAATCGAATTTAGGTTAATTTCCGATTAAATGTTAGATGGCAGCACAAGTGCGTAGTTGGAAAAGTAGTTTTCGGATTTACCTGCAGTTCCTGTGTTTATAATTTATAACAGTGAACATGTGTTTTAACCTTGTTTTAACAACCTTCTTTTAGCAAAGTTTGTCGAAAGTGCGAGTGTGTTTATAGCGATTTGTTTGTGATCTTTATTGAATCTACCAGATTTTCATTAGATCTTTTTTTTCGTTTGAGTTTAGGTATATTACTCTTCTTTTAATTCAATTTAGTTTAGTGTACATTTAGAAAGAAAATAATAAGCAAAGTAATATGTACATTTTTTTTCGTCAGTGAATTTGTTCTTATCTCAATGTAATACGTTATTGTAATAAAATAAGAGCATATATATTGTTTGGTAATTATTGTCAACCTTTATGCATACTTTCGCGCATAAAGACATTTAACGTCGATTATTTACTTTAAAAACAAATATATGCGACTTTAACGAATGTGTTATTCAACACTTTTCCACTGCTAAAGAACGAAGAATGGACCTCCAGTTTAAGACTATTTAAAGCGGAATTTAAAGGTAAAATATTTATATTTTTTAAGTATGCCTATTTTTTAAATTTATTTTTGACCTCCCAGTATAATTGACCACGAGCCGCCCTGTAAATACTTGTCTGCGTGTGGTAACATGAGCTCATTTCTATATTTTGATATTGAAGATAAACATTTTCGCCTCCACAAGACAATGTCATCAGCTTCGAGCAATAAACTTTTACGATTATGTTTTAAATATCTCTAAATACAAGCTCTGTATTATATAAAACATTTAAATAATTAATTATTTTAATAATTTCCTTATTGTAGGAATACTATTTTCTTGTATATATAATACGTTCAGTATAACTTGCTTTTCCTGTGCAAACGTCCACGCCCTAAAGTAGCACGTTATCTTGGAGGCGATGTTGATAGTCCTCTTGTATTATGCTGTGGATCCATTTTTACAAGCAAGTAGTTTTAAAACAACTGATTTTCTTGTTTAAACGTAGTAGAAACACAAAAAGATAATAGAAAAATATTTAACGAAATATGTATTTACTCAATCAGCTGTGTCTACAATATGGCGTCGCTAAAATACCAAATTTTGGCAATGTAAACTTGACAGACAACAAACCAATCGTAAGCCTATATTTTGGCGGGCTATATTCAATTCACTCCTCTTATTAACGGAATATGACTTGTACAATTTGATTGTACAAACTAATTACTTAAGCTTTATGTAACTCTGTATTTAATATGTGCATACTATTTGTCATATTTTTTGTGCAAATAAAGTTGCATACTATGCTGCTGTTAGTAATTATTTTGCACACACCTTTAATAATTATAATAATTATATATCTACAAATTCTGCAGATTTCTATTATTATCCACTATGCATTTAAAGAATGCAAATTATTTCGTAATTACAGAATTCTAGTTGCATTGAATGCAATATAATTTTATGTTTATAGTCGATA
>ML219318.1:628-31071 GCA_004785975.1 Popillia japonica
GTAAAGTTTAATACATGATTCAATTTGTTTGTGTTTCTAACCTTGTTAAAAAAAGAAGGCATTTTTCTACTAATTACACATTAATTAAAACATTGTATTTAGAATAAAATCTATATATAGTTACACTTGCCTCTATTCTTACAGGACATATCGCTGCTCTAATTCAATAGTGAGATATCTTAAAAAAAAATCAAAATTGAAGATATCTTAACCAAAGGTAGTAAATAATATGGCAGGTGCATTGCAATAGTGAGATATTATCAAATATATAAAAAAATGGGTATTGGAAACATCATGTCTCACTAATGTAATTTTAAAATGTATTACTTGATTGAATGCTATAATGGAACATTTTAAGATATTCCCGTGCAATACTGGTCCATGTATACATATTTACAATAATTACAATAATAATGCATTTAACTTAACCAAGTCCTAACTTACATGTAGTGTGGTGGTAAAATATTGATGTCTATATCTGATTATTTTATCGAGTAAATTAATATTGTCAAACAAAAACTTTAAGTGGTCGTACTGAAAAAGTGTGTTCTTTAAAGTACCTATCTCGGTACATAAATGTTATATAGGTACACACACACTTATATTCAACATATTAGAAACAGCTAAGTGTTTGACAAAATAATTAGATATATAAACAATTAAAAAAATTTGGTGTGTGTAGTATATCATAACTTTAAGAAATCATCTTTTATAAAATTAAACAACAATAAAAAATTTTGCTGTGTGTAGTATACATATCGTAATAACTTTAAGAAATCATCGTTTATAAAATAAGCTTTAAATTTAATTTAATTACAGTAGGTAGTGTACATTAGTATAGTAACAAAAAACAAATTGGTTCTCTTTTCGTTTGGATCCTTAAAGATTAAAAATTTACAGAAGTCCTCTACACACTATCGAAGAGCTGCAGGAAGCTGTTACTGATTCAATTCGAACAATACCTCCAGACCAAGTATTAATTAAACTCTCCAACAATATGAAATGGATGGAGAGTTAATAAAAAGAAACTATAACTTTGTAAATTACGTTACAATAAGTACTATATATTGTACATACTGTGTATACCTATAAATTAAGATAACAATTAGTTTTCTACAGGCATTGGATATTTATATATCTCGGTATATAAATGTTATATAGGTACACACACACACACACTTATATTCAACATATTTGAAACAGCTAAGCGTTTAACAAAATAATTACATACAGAAACAATTAACAATTTTGCTGTGAGTTTATAAAATAAGCTTTAAATTTAATTAAATTGATACTATTACTATATAAAATATACATATGTGTTATAAAAATATAACCAAGTATCGCACACATATTTTTGAGTAAGTGTTATGTTATAGTCATAATTGAAAATAAGAATCCATTCTTGGCATTAGCTGGCTGGACCATATTCTCTTCTTTTTATCCGTTCCAATACCATGTATGCGCTTCTCCAACAATTTCGCCTAAGCTACGGATGAGACACTGCTTGTCGATGGCTGATATGATAGATCTGACTGGTTCCAAATGGATTCCATGTCTATTAATGGAAAGTTAATGATATAAAAACTAACACACTCTCCTCTTTATCAATCGAGTTATTACTACTACGATTAATTAATTTTAATGAAATTTACATGCAAACTGTACCTCTATTACATGGTTTACTTGTTTGAACTCCTTTTGGCACTTAAAAGCAATGAATTTGGCTACCTTTTATATTTGCCATTGTAATTCTTTTCTATTTTATTTATTCTTCTGGTCTTTATCTAAAAATAAATCATATTTAACACAGCAAGAAAGACTCTATACGTTGGATAATTTACATAGATTTCTCTATTTTGGACTCATATCTTGTGAGTAAGTCGATTGACATTAGATTCATCCAATACGGGTAGTAATCGTTCTATTAAATTTTCTCATCACACCTGTAATGTGCATGTGCACGATAATTACTGAAATTGATCAAGTTAAATCTTCTGCTTATGATTTAAGTATAATCGTATGACAGCAAAGTATGAATGGAGCTAGAATCCTACCTTTTCGACACTTGTTTCGCTCAAATCTTCCTCGCTAAGCCCTACCGTAGGATAAATAATGGTAATTTGTGCGAATGCAGGAAGGAGTTGAATTATTACTTATTAGTAAATCGTCACTATTATTCTTGGAGCTCAAGTTGATTGGAAGCAGTGTGACGCCAAAGGATTATCTCTCCGATGAAAATTCCTAACGCTCGCTTTAATAAATGTTACATTACATTGCGCTTGATAGAACAGCATTGTAGGATTTTTTTGGCTAAAACAGATAACTTTTAAAAGGTATCCTTATAATTTTGATGGAGTTGACCTGCTTAATAATTCTTTAAGCTCACGCTGACTAATTCAAAGCGGTTTGCGACCGAGAACTATCTCCTTGATTCTAATATGATCGCAGCATCCGTATAAGTCTTGTTCTCCATAATAAATCAGTATTATTGTGGTAATTGTTGTAACAAAAACGAATAACACAGCTACAAATGTTTTATCACGTTGGATAATTTCTATAGATAGATGTTCTTCGGTAGAAGTATTCTTCCTTCGATATCGAAAATATACCTTCTGCAATTCATTTCTTACCGATATCTTGTTAAATTCTTGTTTATTATCTCTTATTTATAGTTTTTATAAGTACTAACACCAGAATAAGTTCCTAAAAAAACATACGAAATAGATTTGATAACGAATGACGTGTACTTACTTGCTATAACATACGATGGATACGATGGTGGTAGTTATTATCATTTAAGGCCGATCTACGTGTCAATTCTCGCTTGCAAATTCCAATTTCGGGTCGATTTCCCGAGGAATGTTTGGTTTTCGATACGCCATGACGTGGGTAAACATTCGATCAGCTTTCAATAACACCGCCATCTTGTCGATCGTCTCGACCGGATAGAATCCGTATACAGGTCCGGCCAAGTACGTAGTGTAAAATCGCTTAAATTATAGTTTTAGCCCCGTCTCCGGAGTTAGGGGACGAAGGGGATGCTACCAACGTACGTTCTTCGGACGACGAACGCGGCGGGAGACGGAAAAAATCGTACTTTTACGCGGTTTCTCCCTACGCGAAAGCGTCCGCGACTTTTGCGCAGCGTTGTAGCCGTCCTAATCACGGATAGCAAGGGGCGTGTCCGGTAGCAATTTCCACTATATTTTCCACTAAATAAACCGATCGATAAATTTTAGCGGGGAAATAATTTGAAAATGAAGAATCTCTAAAACGTCCTAATTAATTAGCGATGAGTTTAGAAGCGCGAACGCCGGCGGTACGCACTTGAGAATTCCGTCTAGTTTACGTAGCCGCGGTCGAATCGGGTCGGAAAGTTCGTAAAAAAACGTGAGAGGGAGGCCCGGGTAAACGTCAGATTTAAACTTTAACGGTAATTAGTGTCAGATTGGAACAGGAGGCGCCACGCTTCTAGCACATTACGCGACCCTATCTAATACGTGCGATAAAAAGAGTTAACCATTCAGTCTTTATCATATATAATAACTTCTTAATCTCCATGGTTTTCCGTTTCTTTTTTAAAATCCAATGAGATTATTGTGTCACAATATCTTGTTACCAACTACTTTGCAACTACTTTGAAAACCTTCCTTCTCATATTCAAAGACCTACTTTCTCTACTATAGATCGGGTATAGCTTCCTCGTTCTTTCCGCTCTTATTGCACCTCTCTTTTTAACATGGTTCTCAAATTTCAATTTGCTATCTAACGTTATGCCTAAATAAGTCGCCTGATTCTGGACCTTCAACCTCTTTGTTCCATGAAATGCTATTATATCTTGGGAACTTATTTGTAAATTTTACCACTTCTGTTTTGGCTGATTAATTTTAATATTCCAATTTGCTGCAAAAACGCCCGCGTCTTTCAGACCACGTTCTACTTTTTTAAACTCAATTCCAGTTTTAGTCCTTGCACTACAATAAGAGTGTCATCCGCAAACTGGAATACTCTGGAATTCGGGACTGTGATGGCTTCTGGTAGATCTATTACAAAGATGTCAAACAGAAGAAGGGATAACGGCGAGTCTTGAGGGAGTCCTTCCGTCGCATTTCTTGCCTGCGACAACGATTGTAGTATCTTCACCTTAAACTTTCTCTCTTGCAGCCAGCTCGTTATTTTAATTAGCTCCACGGGGATTCCCAGCTTTTTCATTTTAAATTGCACTCCACCTCTCCAAACCTTGTCATAAGCTTCCTCCACGTTGATTAGGGCTGCAACCGCTACCTTCCTCGGGCCAGTCTTAACTTTCACATCTTGCATCAAATTTAGAGCCTGTTGTGCGGCTCCCAACCCTTGTCTGAATCCAAACTGATTGCCCGGGATCAAATCCTACTTTTCCATAATTGTTTCGATCTTGTCTTTCAATATTCGTTCTGTGATCTTGGAGAAACCGTCTAATAGGCTGATGGGTCTCCTATTTTCTATCACTGTAGGATCTTTACCTTCTTTTGGAATTGATACCATTGTTGCCAATTTCCAAGTGTTGGGGACTGGCCCATTTAAATATAGCATTTACTATTTTTAGGAGTCCTTCTGTGGCATTTACCCCCATCAGCTTAATCGCTCTGTTGTTGATGCCGTCCTCTCCCGGTGCTTTTCTAGAGGACATAACCTTAATGACATCCTGCAATTCACGTAACTCTATTTCTGGAGGATCTCGTATGGCAGCGTGGTCAATCTTAACTATCTCCTCCATCACATCCCCGCGGATATTTTCAGGAGCTGTTGTAACAAAACGAAACTGATTTTCAAGCTGCTCAGCCATTGCTTCCGCTTTCTCCTCATCTTCATACAACCAACGGTTGTCGTATCTTAACGGTACATTGGCTGCGATCCTCCACCCATTCTCTTTAACAGTGGCCACAATGTTAATGGATTCTCTTCTATTCCAGCTATTGTCTTTCCCAGGTGTTCTTCCTTCTTCCGAATGCTCATTTCGTCCACCTTTCTTTTGAGCTTGTTCAACGTCCTCTTATCTAACACGCTTCTAGTTCTGTTTCACCTTGCTTTGGCTTCTTATTTCTTTTTCAGTCAGCTATTCTCGCTCTCGTTTAATTCCCATCTATCCGTAAAAGACATCTGTTTCTCTACTTCGCACTCCCTCAGGACCCTTTGTATATCTGCGGTAAGCTGTATAGCAGAATTTTCTATCCCATCTTTTGGAATAGCCCCTTCAGGATATTGGAGCTTCGAACAAAGGGACATAAACTTCATCCAATTTATCTTACGGGTCGTCTTCCTTCGGGGTGTATTTCCTGTCATCTCTATTACCACCGGGCAATGATTCGTGTTCATTTTCATTACTGTAACTGCTTCACTTGTTGGTAAACTTTTTGACAGGAAGATGTCTAATACATCAAAACTATCGCCGCTGTTCGGATAATAGGTATGTTCTTTTGGGGCCTTTACCTTAATCCTCGGGTTATCCTTCAACCACAGCTCCAGCTTCTTGCCATTCGGGTTGAACACTCTAGAATTCCAATTTGGACTTTTGTAATTTAGAAAGCCTCCGTCAACTCTGGTAAGCTCTCTGCCTCTAATTCCTGCTTTGGTCTGTTGTAAAGAGAGACCAACAAAACTTCTTTACCCCTAATCTTAACTGCTACGCCCGCTGCTTCAACCTTCGCCTTGAAACGGACCTTTCTTGCCGCTAGCTTGTTCCGGATTATTATAGCTACGCCCCCTCCTGGAGCGTTTGGAAGCCCGTCATTCTAAAGTTGTCGCACGGTTTTGGGAACGTTTTCTGGACCATCATTACATCAATCCTTTCTTCTCTCATAAAGATACTTAACTCGTCTTTCTTTGTTTTTATGTTATCCCGCGATTTGCGTCATTCCTACGGTCTGTATATGGTCTAATATCCATTGGCTAGACTTTGTATTAGTGGCATTAACTGGACCATCTCTCCCGCCATTTTCAATATGCGGTTGATATCCTCCTTGCTGACGCCTTCCTTTTCCCGCCTCACCGCCTGAGAGTAGCTGGTATCCTTTCTTCTTTGCGCCTCGTTGATTTTTTCCCATCTTTCTTCCTTTCTTTTGTTTTTTACTTGGAGGGGATATTTCGGACATTCCTTGCTGGCCGCGTGATGTTGACCTCCACAGTTTGCACATTTTGGAATTACGTTTTTGTTTCCCTTCAGAGGGCATTCTTACGATAGATGTCCCTCCGCGCATCTTACGCACTTATGTGCCGCGATACACCTGTACTGCACATGCCCGTACATTTGGCATCTGAAACACTGTGCACTACTGGTCGGTTTTCTCTTGGATTCGGCTTTCACCTTCATTCCCACAACCTCCTTCAATGCGAACAGAGTCCATCAAACCAAACTCTGTCGAAGGCTTTCTCTAGGTCGACCAGCATCAGAGCAGTATGCTGCCTGTTGTTAAATGCTGCTAGGGTGTCATTCACCACTCTCGAGACTTGATGCATGGCCGAGTATGCTACACGGAAGCAAAATTGGTGATCCGGCAAGATGTTATTCGTCTCCAGATGCTCGTTGATGTGTTGATGTGTTCTAGCAGCACTCTCTCCGCTATCTTGCTCATGGTGGGCAGCAACGATATCGGTCTGTAACCGGCCGACCTAGTCAGATCTTTCGCGGGTTTAGGCACCGGTGAGACCTGGGCTTTCTTCCACAGCTGGGGGAAGTGTTGCAGCCGGATTATTGCATTGAAGATGTGGATCAATTGCACTATCGACTTCCGAGGCAGATTTTTGGCCACTATATTCTGGATTTCATCGATTCCCGCCACCTTGGTTAACGGTGATCTGCCGAGATGTCTTTTTACCGCTTTAGAGGTCGTTATATACCCAAGCGAATCGGAGATGTTTATAGGTGTGCTTAGGAAGAACAACTGACCTTCGACCTCTCCTTCAGTCTCGATATCCGTTGATGGAATGCGGTGATATTGTTCGAATGTCGTGGCAAAATTCTCCGCCATTTCGACGTTGCTTTTTATCATCGTTCCATCAGCAGTGAGCAGGCTATTTACAGTGTGGTACTTTTTTCGCAGATATTTACTTAAACGCCAAACGGAACCGTCTTTCACATTTAATTTTTCAAGTCTGGTGGCGAACGTCCGGTTTTTGTGCTCGCTGATCTTGTTTCGAATGCCCGTACGAAGCTGCTTGATGGTCTGCGTTAGTTTCGGCTCTCTTGTTATCTGATACCGTCTTCGTACTCGGTTCCTTTCCCTAGTAAGCTCTAGGATGTTTTGCGGGCAACTCTGAATACTTTGTTGGGTCGATAGTCTTCTTCGGAATTGTTTTCGCCATTGTCTTTTTGATGTTGGACGTGAATTTGGCAGTGACGTGCTCTAGATCTGTAATGCTGTCTAAATAGACAGCATTGTAATGACAGGATGTTGTGTATCAAATGATACACAACATCCTGTTGATTGAGTAGTTGGCGAAAGAGTGCCCGGTTTGCCTTACTATAATCGTGATAGCTTCTCCTAGGTTGATCTGCATTGACGTCGTTGATGCTAAACAATATGCCGTGTTACCTCTTTAGGCGTTTGCCGGTCGAAATCTCAGGGTGGTAACAAAAGGTTCTTCAAAACAACAAAAAAAGAAAAAGAACAAGAGGGGTTCGTAATGACTTTAATAATATAATTTTAATGCTGTCCAAAAGGTAGTAATAATAAAGGTAATACAGAACTCAGGGTGTCGGTCTGTTATTAGAGGTTATTGTAAAAAAAACTAGGATACACGATGGAGCTTAAGCAATTGGGGCCCCCAAACACTTTTACATACGATTGTAACACGTGTACGGTATCCAAAAAGGTGGCATCTGACATAAACGTGCGGCTGAGCAAGAGATGTATAAAATTAGGTTTCGATGCCAATCAACTACTACAAGTTTAAACCATTAACTACCTGACCTCACTAGAGGTGCTATAAATGTCTTAAATGGTGACAGATTTCATGCTAGGACTATTAATTTAAATCTGGTTAAAATACTTTAGAACAATACAAAATATGACGGTACTAATAATTACATACAATTAACATTTACCTTGACGAGGACTTACCCTTTTACATTAAAGAAGTTATATCACTCACGGTCCCGTAAAAGAGGTAGTTTTAGTGTCGGCCGATGGTATGCCTCCGTCTACGGCTTACACTTGGCTCCAAGATGTTTGTGGCCCCTGAGGGATATATACAACCCCTTGTGGTGATGGTGACCTTGAGCTATTACCTGGGAGTGATGATTTCTCTTCGTAAAAGACGGGTAAACAATGATTGTATACGAACGGTGAAAAGAAAGAGTTGTTTCCGTATCCTTAACGGGGAGGAAAAAAACCGTTGTTTCCGATATGATATCCCTTAAAGGAAGAACTTAGGATGTTCTAATCTCTGAAACGTGAAATCCTGCTTATCGCAGAGGTGCTGAATACCAAATCCAAAATAACGCCTCCACAAGAGGAAAAATTGCACAAAAAAAACGTTCACAGTACTATCAGATCCCAACGGTTTTCTTGTTCTTCCGTTCGATACTAAAATCGATCTAGGAACCAATCGCACCCCCGCCAAGATAGAGAGAGACAAGAAGCAACGCCTCTAGCAAGTAGTGACCTACCTATCAACGACTAAACTAAATGGACAGGATTGCGAAAGGAGCCAACAGAGGGCGCAACAAGTATCGCAACGGCCGAAAACACAAATAAATATTCTAATTTAACAAAAAGAAACGTAACAGCCGACGTGATCTGATGGCAGTGTGTCGGTGGTTAACCTGCTGATGCTCACGACGTTCTTGCACAGGACTAAGGCCACAGTGGATGGCGTGGTTCCGTTATCCGGTATATGTGTCGACTCAGCTGTGTGCAATAGCATGACTTCGCTGTCTTGTACGTACCCGTTGAGTATATTTCCGTTCGCGTTATTGCGGTGGCAATAGGTGTGGGTGGTATTGAAGTCAGCAACCACAATAACTTTTCGCGATATACCGAACAAAAGGCTGAGTTGCTTCGGCTAGATTTTTATCTACGGACTGTTATAGTACGTTACCAACACGGTGTTGGTAATTGTTGTCGCGTCAATACTGTTCAACGCTGGATGTTCTGCACTGACTCGTATATTGTGTCGCTTCTAACAAGGATAGCGACTCCTCCGTAGGCGTTGTTGCGGCGTGTTTCTTCAACGTAATAATTTTGTAAACTTCATTTTGATTGTTGACCCAAACGTAGCTCCGTTAAGTAAACAATATTTATCTGCATCCTCTGTAGATACGTAGATAGCTCTCGTTGATTTAGATTTATGCCGTCGCAATTCCACAATAAACAGCTTACGGGCATCTAAAGTTATGTTGATCTTGGTATTAAAATTGTCAACTGCTATCGCATATTCGACTACGTTTCGCCATTTGGCCATTTCTGTCCGAAGCTCGCTTAATACGCCCGCCAGCCATTGCAGATCGCACATTTTTCGTATGTCACTGTGTGTCTTTTCACATTTTGGGGTGTAGGTATAGAAAGGTATTTTATTTTTATATGTACATAGCAATAAATTATTTATAATTGCGCATATTTCTAAAATACACAGGGGGTTTTTCGCCAGCAAATTGTATAAAATATTCACGGCTAATAATGTCCAACTTAGCACACAGCGACAAATGAAACAGTCATCCGAATCATGACTGTTTCATTTGTTTCAGTTTCATTATATGATTTCGTTCACCACAGTAGTTCTTTGATTTATTTGAATCCATTGAATCCTAATGACAAAGATACGAGCTACGGTTTCTCTTATGTAGTACCTGCCAATTAACTGTGTCAACACCCAATGTTAAACAATAAATTTGGAAAATGGAACATAATTATTGTAATGTACGAGAATAGTTTGGAGCTTATCTGTCAACCCGCTGACCTTTTATAAATAATTAAATTGGTTTTAATTTGTAGGTACTCTTTTATATGGGCATATATCTAAATATTTACTATATAGATATATTTTTCGTTTGTGTCCTTATATTGGCGAAGAAATAATGTACATAATATTTTAAAATAACTGTTCATTGTATTTTTATTAAACATAGTTACCGGAATTACCTAACTGTGAAACATAAATCTGTTTTTGTAAATTATTGAGTTATATATTATTATATACCTATTATAGCTAATAAAAGAAAATAAATATTCTGTGAATAAAATTATCTAAAGTAGAATTGTCTGTATATAAAAGTAACTAAATAGAAACAAATATGAAATTCTCAAAAAATATAATTAGATTGTATCAAATATTAAAAATGACAAGCCTAGATATAATAATGCTTTCAATGTCTTTTTTTGATTCTTTCTATATGCTCTATCAATCAATCCAATTGTGGACAATTTTTTTTTAAATAAGTTTTGAATATAAGTATAAACCTGCCAAGCCGATATCAAAATTAGGAGCACGTTTATTACGAACACCCACATGAAATTCTTTTATTTCTATGAAACGAAACTAACTGTTGCTTATTGCGTGGCAATAAGAATACTGATTTCGTAAAAGAGAATTATTGTTTCTGGTGTTTTATATTAAATTAATCAATTGGGTACATTTGAATAAAATACGCATTTAAAACAAATTTAGTAATTCGTTGTCAAAGTAGAATATATTTTAAATATGTTATCGTAATCAGTAGTTAAGCGGGTGAATTAAATATGACATGATATTAAATGTTTCAATTGATTCAAATGATTCATTGAATCGAATCATTTAGATGATCGGGAGTTGCTGAATCGGATCACTAAAGTGAGTCTGACCGCCCACCTCGACATTGAAGTATATACATCCAAATGCGAATTCTATTGTGTACCAAGCGCCTTAACGTGATCATCCTTATCTAAATTTAATACCACTGGGGAAGTAATTTTGTTAGTAAATTGACATCATTACTGGCCCATTTTCTCAATGTGAATCCGCCCTTTAAAATTGTGTTAACCTCAGTGAATACTTTCCTGACAGTTCCGTTTGTATCAGCGCCTGTCAGTAAGTCGTCTACATAAAAATCTGTTGCTACTACTTTTGATCCTACAGGGAAACTACTTGCCTCTTCTAATGAAAGTTGCTTCAAGGCTCTTGTGGCTAGAAACGATGCGGAAGAGGTACCATAAGTCACAGTACGAAGTTCATAGGTTTCTAACGGGCATGTTGGATCGTCTCTGCAAACAATTCTTTGAAATTTTGTATGGTCTTCGTCAACAAGTATCTGCCGATACATTTTAATCACATCTGCGGTTAAGACAATTTTATGTGTACGAAACCTACATAGAATAGCAAATAGTTCTTGCTGCACAATAGGCCCTATCATCAATATATCTTTTAATGACTTCCATGATGAAGATTTAGCCGAAACGTCGAATACTACGCGCAATTTAGTATTTGGACTACCTTGCATTAATACCGCATGATGTGGGAAATAGAAACCTGAATCCCTTACTAATAAGGGGTCTACTGATGTCATGTGCCCTAAATCTGTATTCTTGCATAAATCGTAAGTAGTCCTGTTTCAAATTAGGTTGTTTAATGAATTTTTGTTCTAAAATCTGAAACTTTTCAACAGCTATATCCATAGATTCGCCTAACACACACGGGTTATCCTTAAACGGCAATTTAACGATAAATCTACCATCTTGATTACGCTTGTGCGTAGCGTGTTGTATAATCTAATTTGCCCTATGCAGATAAGATGCCAAAATATCTGTTCCTATTAACAAATCTATTTTACTATCTATATACAAATCTATTTTACCGGGAATGTTGAATTGAGGATCAGCTAGCTTTATATTGTTTGGCATGTAGAACTGAGTTTTATCTATCCTTTCTATTGGAATCTCATTCACTATATTGTTAATTATTAAACAATTTAATCGGGCAGAAACCGCGCTGTGATTTGATCTTATAGTGACCGAGACTGCTTTATTAATTTCAATTGAGTTTTTACCGATGCCACAAACAGGTAAATGAAATGACTAATACTGCAAATTGAGCTTATTTGCGAAGGTACTCGAAATAAAATGAGATTGCGATCCAGAATCTAATAGCGTTCTGCATGGATATTTTCCGTTAGCAGCACTAACTTGTATAACTGCGGTTGACAATAGTACTTGACTGTGTGAATAATACTGAATTGTATGTGCTACAACTGTTTTTTGGTTTTCTGTCTGTGTATTCATTCCTAACTGAATCGGTTCGCTTTCGTTGGACGGTCTTAAATTGGTCTCTGAAAACTCATGTATCAAAGTGTTATGCTTTTTATTACACCTTTTGCAAATTCCAGCATTACACTTCTTCGCCTGATGTCCAACTCTGAAACAATTTAAGCAACGATTTGCTTTCTTGATATGTTCAACACGCTCCTCAACAGGTATTTCCAAGAATTTTGTACAATTATACACTTGATGATTGCCTTTACAAAAGAAACACTACAACGCTTTGTTGGACACGTGAGCAGCTACTTTCCGAGCCCTGTCTTGATCCACACTTGGCTGAATTGCTTGTGAACTGATTAAAGCACTAACCTTGTGAAGTAGAAATTCCATTAACTTGTTGTATGTAGGTATTTCTGTGGTTTGTAAAGTAGCTTTCCAATGTTTGCGTGATGTTGCATCTAGTTTGTCAGTGATGATACAAACTGGCCAATCATCCCAATATTCGACGGGTCTATTAAAGCTTTAACATGTTTCGCACCGTTTACGAGTTTCTTTAAAGCTTCTGCATTTTCTAGCATTGATTTTGGAAGTTTCAAAATAGCCGAAATATGATTTCCAATAATGACCTTTTTGTTATACGTATTTCGCAGTGTGTCCCAAGCAATCTGATATTTTTACTCAGTAATATACAAATTTTGAACGCAGTCAGAAGCTTCTCCTTTTAGACTTGACTTTAGATAATGAAATTTATGTATGATCGATAGCGATTTATTTGATGTCACTAACGAATCGAACACCTGGCAAAACGGTAGCCATTCATCAAACTCTCCCGAAAACGAGGGCAACGAAATTTGTGACATAAGCAGGTGCGCCACATGGTAATGATGGACAGCGTTTTGATTGTTGAGTATATCATTCCTGAGAATGACTTGGATCATTGACGGCATAGCAAAGCAGTAATTCTACAGCCTTTGCGATAGTGTTGAAGTAATTATCTTCGAATAAATCCGCTTTTACATCATTATTACGATCATCTTCCAATTCCGTTATTTTCATTTGTAAATTACTAAATTCGTTCCATAGTGCCCTTACCCTTGATAGGCGTTCATTAATTTGACAGATATTATTTCTGTCACTGACGGAATCCAAATATGCGCTAATTCTGGTCAGCGTGGCCTTGACGCGGCCTCTTGAATAGTTGAAACCTCTTAATGTTTGTTGAATGTCGATATCATTAACATCTTCAGCATCCATATTAGAGTGGAAAGGTAGGAAATATATTGAAAGTTCACAACAATTGGAACTATTGTCTCGATATAATCCTTTCTGCCTTCCAAGTCCGCTTGCTTTCCTTTTTGTGTTGTTGCCCTTTGACCAATGTTCCGGTCGATGGTATGACCGATGTGCAAAACTTGACTTGCTTAGGTAATAATTGACTATAGGGGAAGGTTGCCACAAATGAACCGATTATTGCTTTTTATTTTTTACTGTGGAAACAAAAAAAAATTATACAAACAAAAATTATGTGCATCCATTTTAGTGTTTTAGGTATCATATTTTTATTTTTTAATTGCAACATGCACGCTACAAATTTTTTAAATCTATTTTTTTGAAAGCTTGCTTGTGGTCCATTTGGGGCAACCAGTTGCCACGATTGGACTTCTAGTTTCCTTAATTGGACCACAGCACAATAATGTGAAAATAATAAACTCGTAGGACATTCTTAAAAATTTTTATTAAAAAAACTAAAGTACAAAATATTCTTAAGTAATAAAACGTGCTTGTGTAGGTATATTTCTGGACCTTACAAAGGCCTTTGATCTTGTAGATCATGAAATATTGTTGAATAAATTATATAAATACGGTATTCGAGGGAGCGTGCATGAGTGGTTCAAGAGCTACCTAGTCAACAGGAGACATTATGTTGAAGTAAAGGGGTCATGTTCACAACAATTGGTTATGGATACAGGAGTACCTCAGGGTAGTATTCTTGGACCTCTCTTGTACATAATGTATGTAAATGATATGACAATGGATAATGTCGTCATGTTTGCTGATGACACATCTTTAATTGCGAGCTCAAAAGATAAAGCCAAAATAAATGATTGCGCTCGTGATGTTTTGGAAAAGGCCAGTGATTACATGGCAAATAATAAATTAATTATAAACAATAAGAAGTCACAATTTATAGAATTTAAGGTTGGAACATATGATAGGGATCAATCACTATTAATTAGTTGTAATAGCAAAAGTATTGTTCAAGCAGAAAATATCAAATTCTTGGGTATAACGATCGATTATAGGTGTAGTTGGTACGAACATATAGACAAATTATGTAGAAGACTTTCTTCGGTATGTTATGTGTTGAGACGCTTGCGGTCTCAAGTGGACTTGAGCGTCTTGAGAATGTACTACTTTTCAGATTTTCACTCGGTCCTGTCGTACGCTACGATTGCATGGGGTGTGTCATCCGATCTCCATAGAGCATTCAAATTACAAAAAAGAGCAATACGTATTATGAATCATTTGAACAATAAAGCTAGTTGCAAACAATACTTTATAAATATGGGTATTATGACCCTTCCATGTATTTATATATATCAATTATTAATGTATGCTAAAAATAGCAGTAGCAACTTTACTACTCTGGGTGAATATCACAACTACAACACTAGGCATGGTTCATTGCTAGAACTACCCAAGCATAAACTGGCATTCTTCGAGAGAAATCCTCTCTATCAGGCTATCATTGCATATAACCACCTGCCAGAATCTCTTAAAATTATGGGCAGGCCTGAATTTCAGAAATCAGTGAGGAGGTTGCTGTTGGGGAAGTGTTACTACTCATATAATGAATATTTAGCTGATGATGTATGTGTATAATTTGTTGCCCCAGTTGTTTATTTGTGGTGATGTTATTTACTATTTTTATTGTAGTCACCGAATTATGTATTTTTTGTAATGCACTTCCTGACTTATCCAATACTACTGTTGTAGTCTATGGACGAAATATACAATAAAAGTAAATAAAAATTAGCTTTTACAGCACCAATAAACATGTGGTAAGTTATGCAAATAGGGCAAAAATAAAACTTTCGCAGAGGGCTTACATTTGCACAGTGTGGATGCACCCATTTATTGCATTTTTGACACTGAATCATGTCAATTTGTTTGTCCACCTTACGTAGTAAATAATACCATGATGATGTGGAGCCAACGTTGCTTCATGCTCTTCAGGACTTCTCTTTTTTCTGTGGTCAGGTTCCACTTTCCATCTTTTTTGGGTTACTGCGGACTTACTCCACTCCAATGCTTCTTGCACGTCGTTTGTCAGCCTTTCCGCTGCCGTCTCGATTTCTTCTTTGGCAATCTCTCGTGGTTCGTAGTTTAGGTACGAGCATCTGTAGGCGAAGCGCATCCAGTTAGTTTTCTGCGTTTGTTTCTGTCTTTCGTCCCTTCTGTCGGTGTACACATTCATCACCACTGGGAAGTGGCCGGAATCCAAGCACTGCCTTGTTGCTGGCGATGATGTTGTAACGTTTTTAAGCATGAATATGTCTAGTACGTTTGACCTATGGTTAGCTTGGTTTGGGCACGTGGTGTGGTCTTCCGCTCCTTTTATTACCAGGTTTGCTTTGCTCCTCTGCCACTTCCGCAGTGTCGCTCCGTTCGGGTTCGTCAGATTCGAATTCCATAGCAGGTCGTTTGCGTTGACTCTTCCAGGTCTTTCTCGGCGATGGCGTTACTGGGCTTGTTATAGGCTGACATTATTCGTATCAGTTTTCGTCCATGCACCATTATTTCCACTGCTATAACTTCAATTTGGGTCTCCACCTGCACCTCTCTGGCCGTATATCGATTCTTAACCAGGATCGCTACCCCTCCCTCCGTTTGCCCTGTTCTATCCTTTCTGAATGTTTGGTAACTTGTCATCCTCAGCGCGTCCCTCTGCCTCAACCGTGTTTCTTGCAGCAGCATTATTTCCACCTCCTCCTCCTGGAGAAAGATGCTCAGTTCGTCTTTCCTCCCCCTTTTTCCGTTGCAATTCCACGTTGCTATTTTCATAGCTTCTTTATTTTTCCTGGTTTCTTGTTGTTTATCCATTAATTACATTTTTAATAAGCGGCAACATTTTAGCTATTTCCTCAGCCAGCTTGACGAACTGGCTCGGGGTATCTGTCTTCTCCACTACACCGCTTGATGCGATTTCCGCGTAGCTTACTTCATTATTCCTGGTTGCGCATTCTATCTTCTTCTTCTTTTCTTCTTCTACCCTTTCTTTGATCCTTACGGGGTGTGTTTCACACTCCTTGCTCGCGGCATGGTGCTCGCCCCCGCAATTGGCGCATGTCGGCGTGAACCGCTTTCCCTTCTTCGAGCATTCAAAGGTTGGATGGTTCTCGGCGCATCTCATACATTTGTACTGGGCCGTGCACTTGTATTGCACATGTCCATACAATTGACATCTGTAGCACTGGCTACTCACCGTCGGCTTCCTCTTCGGTTCTGCCTTCCTCTCATCGTTCTTCTCCAGGTCCACCAGGACCATGGGCAGATCTTCTTTGAATCTCTTCATTCTCTTTGTGCCCAGCACCGGGAAGCCCATATCCTTCAAGTCTTCTTCCACCTCCTCTGGTTGTATTTCCTTGGGTATTCCCCTCAATACCACTTTTAAGGTTTTCTCTTGCTTCAGACTGCATGTGTGCATCTGCACCTCCTTACCGTTGAGCAGATCCCTCAGCTTCCCGAAATCCTCTGCTTCTTTCGTAAACACCCTGATGCCCTCTCTGGTGTTTTTCCACCCAGTTATGCTTATTTCTCTTTTCTCCGCTTCTTCCCTAATCATTCTTGGCTTCCCTTCTTCTCTTGCCACTATTGGTGGTGGACGTCTTTCCTTTTTCCTCTCAGAGATGTCTTCTTCCATCTCTGACCCCTCATCAGCCTCCTCGTCTCTTGGGCCTTGATTAGCCCTAATTTCC
The DNA here is from genome assembly GCA_004785975.1 of Popillia japonica. Taxonomy (NCBI): domain Eukaryota; kingdom Metazoa; phylum Arthropoda; class Insecta; order Coleoptera; family Scarabaeidae; genus Popillia; species Popillia japonica. Next base: position 17,817 of record ML219318.1, read on the forward strand.
TCCTTTCTCCTTTCTACTCCTTTCTTTCCTTCGCTCCGTCCAGGTTCGCCTTCGCTCCTGTTTTCCCTGGAGTTTTCCCCTCACATTTTCCTTTCAGCTTGTTTTCGTCTTTCCAAGCAGCTTTCTGCGGTGTCTTTTCTACTTTCCTTCTTTTACGCTACAAATTTTTTAAACCTATTTTTTTTGAAAGCTTGCTCGTGGTCCATTTGGGGCAAGCAGTTGCCACGATTGGACTTCTAGTTTCCTTATTTGGACCACAGCACAATAATGTGAAAATAAACATTAATAAACTCATATGACATTCTTAAAACTTGTTTATTAAAAAGACCAAAGTACAAAACATTCTTACGTAATAAAATCACAGGGAAATCAAAAAGATATTTCTTAAAAGTAAATAAAAATTAGCTTTGACAGCACCAATAAACATGTGGTAAGTTATGCAAATAGGGCAAAAATAAAACTTTCGCAGAGGGCTTACATTTGCACAGTGTGGATGCACCCATTTATTGCATTTTTGACACTGAATCATGTCGATTTGTTTGTCCACCTTACATAGTAAATAATACCATGATGATGTGGAGCCAACGTCTGCTTCATCATGATCAGGGCATAAACTAGTGGATAGTTTAGAAGATCGACAGTTTTTCGTATTGTTATTGTCATCGTTTTTCAATTTCTTTTTACCAAATATACTTTTTGGCTTTGCCTCTTTAACTTTTTGCTTGCCAGCAAGTTCTTCTGTATAAGGGCTGCTCGTTATTTCGCAAGCTTGTTGGGCATCTTGTTGACTGGATTTGGAATCGGGAAGATTGCTTCCACGGACACACACAGTGAACTGTTCCCAAGTGGAGATTTGAAATTGTCTATAAAAAAGTAGAATAATAAATTGAAAAACTACAATAACAAATTGTTTAACCTTGTGTTCCAGTCTGGATATCGCTTTGAATGGTTACAGTTTATCCTTGAAGATTTTCCGCAGCAACAAAGTCTTTTTCACCAAAAACATTTCTGTCCACTGGCCAGATACCAGTGGCCTTGAATCCATTTGCTGCATTTTCAATTGTAGCTGCCCGTCCGTAGGCTGGTGTACATATTGATGCAACATTGTACATCGATACGGGAATACTAGGATTGGTTCGCATCCATTTTTGCATTTCCTGAATATAAAAGGTTTCAAGGGGCTTGAAAACTGCTAGTGGCTGTAATTTATGGGTGGTCTGGGCCGGCAGTTGGAGCATTATAATGCCCGAGTCACGAGCTAATTCCAAAGCTTTCAGGTTTTGACTGTGTGTTGTATGACCGTCCAAACATAACAGAATTTTTCGCTCTTTACTAGGATGTACTGTGTAAATAAAATGTTCCAACCATTTAACAAATAATGAGGAATCTATGTATCCACTCTCAGATATTTCAACAATGCTGCCTTCTGGAGCTCCATTCTTTAATTCTGGTGCCATTCGAAGTCGTTTAAAGATAATCATAGGCGGAACAAACTGACCTGACGCACTGCAACAGCACACAAATGTGGTATTGACTCCTCGTTCACCACTTGAAAGACATGCAATTTGCTTTTTGCCTTTAGTTGGGATTATTTTTTGGCATCTTTTCTGAACTGTGAAAAATCCACTTTCATCCATATTAAAAATTGGTGTTCCATCTAATCCGTTCTCATCACAAATTTTTGCAACCAAATCAAAAAATTTCGCTACGCTCTCTCTATTAAAACCTTTCGCACGAGCTAGTGAAGTACTTTCTGGGGTTCTTAAAGCCAAGTCCGGATGCCGCTTCATAAAGCTGTAATACCACTTTTACCAGCCAAACCTTTCCCCTTGTTAAAGGAATGAGGTATACCATTGTTTTCGGAAATATCAAATGCCAATTTGCGGACATACGTGAGTGTCAACCCAAACATGCATTCTTCCAGTTTCAAAATATCAGATTTAATTTCATTTTCAATAGTTGCAGAAAATGTAGGAACCCCACCGTAAAATTTAACCCCGTCATTAGCAATCTTATTTTTCGAATCCAAGTGGCGTTTTAATGTTGCTTTTGGGATATAAATTCTAGCACACTCGTTTAAACCATATACTTTGTTTTTTAAAGCACTTAATGCTAACTCTAACTCTTCGCCTGTCCATTTTCCTTTTTTCCAAGCATCCGACATTTTTCCTCAAAAATTAAAAGAAAAACAATAATTGTAACTCAAAGAATCTTATTAGTTGCCTGAAATGGACCAGTTCATTTGAGGAAACCGAGCATGGTCCAGTCAAGGAAACTTACTAATATTCGAAATACGAAGGCGTCAACAATATAAACATAATCTGAGAATCTAAGTGGCGGAGTAAATTCATTCTCAATAGCCACATTTTCTACGTAAAAATAAAACATGCAGCAAAATTCCTCCAAATTCCAAAATCCTTACCTGCCAAAGCTTACAGTAGAGGCGATCAAAATTACATATAAATGCTTTCTTTTAGATTTTTACCATTAAAACCAACGCCGACCACTCACAGCACAACCCATTCATATTATCACGCTATCTATTGCAGCTTCCTAAGACCTATATACCCTGTATACCTGTAAATTGACGGTGGTCCATTATTATTAACTTATTACTTGGTTGACATTACATTAATTGGCGTGACATTATATATTTTTCTTTTTTTTGTTTTATATGCACTCTACAGCATCTTTACATCTCCCGTTAATTGCCTGTGCATAAAGAGGTAGCGGTACTTTTGTATGATTCCAATCGCCTTCTTTGCGTTGTTTTCGATCGCATTTCTGAATGTTAGATGTTTATCTATACAGGGTGCTCACACTTAAACCCGCACCATTGGTAACTCCGTTATTATTGGAACTAGGTAGTCGTTCAAATTAGCAAACTAGTAGGATTTTTCCTGGCGGCTACGACGATGAAAACAAAAAAACAATTGAACGTCGCGTTTTTCATATATTTGACAAAATGTAATTTTTAAAATGGAACACCCTATATATTTTTATGCGGTTGAATAAAAAATTTAGTTCTGAATATAAATGTTTCAATACATTACCTCAAGAAAATTGAAAATAAAAAAGTTATCACGTGATTTCTTAAACATTGCATTTTGTTTAAAAAATTGATGAAAGACGTAGCATGTTTCGCATGTTTATCCAATTGAAGTCATCTTCAGATATTAAATAAAATATCATAAAGATCCCTAAAATTTGCTTACTTTATCACTAAAACGTAAGTTTTCAAATGAGATACCGTGCATTTTCAGGGATTTACGATTTGCTTTTAAGGAATGCCTAACGAAATTTGTAATTAAATAATATGTACTGATTATTGTAGACTATTCTCTTGTTGAACGGATGAAAAAATTTTTGTATAGGTCCGAGAAGGTTTGTTCATAATATTCCTAAATGAATTCAAACAAAGCGTAAAGTGTAAGATAGAAAATTAAATGAGCAGGTGTAGCACAAGGATTATAGCATAAATCTTTCTTTTTGTCGACGAAAACATAAAAATTTAGTTATTAATAAGGCCTTAGCTACGTAGAGATTATATAGACAGATAAGAAATATTTTGTCCTAATATCGGATATCTGATATTAAGACAACGTCACCATCCGATATTAGGCAAATTGTCTCCTGTTGAAGGTCAAGGTTATGGAACAAAGAAAACTATAATAATCCATTGTCCGCATGCACTGAATTGAAGTAGACATATTATAGACTAACTTAAACTACAGAGACAAATTTAAAAACTTACCTGAATGTCTAAAAATTACGTTTTCAACTAGTACGTGTAAAAACTCGGAATGTGACAGTTCGGTATAAGTGACTCTAGAGCCATCTATGTTTTATCAGATACACTAAAATATTATTCGGTGGCTTGGGTTAAGCCCCATGCTAAACTGTAGACAGATTTCTTCGTAATCAGATGACAGATTTCTTTAAAACAGAACTATCCGATATTAGGCAACTATCCGATATTAGGGCACTTTACTCTACTACATTTTTTGATCTTAGTATCTATGTAGCTCCTCTACCCGGTCAACAAGCCATTCCAAATTGACGATTTCATTAATAGCATTGAATGAGGATGCAATTCTACTGATGCTGGAGAAATCTGCATCATTCATAGCACTGCTGCTTGGCCTACCTCTCATTTCCGTCGCTTCATACTCGCCGTTCACACGCTTATTTTCGTCAACTCGCAGCCATGTCGGTTCACCATTTTGAATATTTTGTGAGGGCGTGTCATGTCGCCTTTGTCGTGATTGGCTCTTACCTCTCTCCTCGCTATCTGGCGACGTTCGTTGGATGCGTGGCTCTATGCCGCTATTTCTAATAGGCCCATCCCCTACTACGGCTACTGTCTGATTCAATGGCGGAAATTCATTTCTCATCCAGGCATTCCTTTTCGGAGGAGGCGCTGGCAGAAATCGCTTTTTATTTACCTGCGTACTAAGGGTTGCTTGCAAGTTGCGTTTATTCTTTGCCTCTACTGCTGCAATGTACGCAGGACATTCGACGCTAGACGCAGAATGATTTCTACCGCAATTGCAGCAAACAGTAGGCTCTTCCCTGCTTTTTGCACATTCAAATGACCTGTGCTTATCTGCACACTTGACACAGCGCACAACATTCAGGTGGCAGTTTGTTGTGGCGTGACCCCATGCCTGGCACTTCTTACATTGGATCAGCTCCCGTTTTGAAATGTGCGGCTCATAATACACCCTAGTTCTCTGCAGGTATTTTGCCTTGTTATACAACTCGTTCATTGGAATGTTCTTGGGAACAGTAATCATAAATATTGGGTTTTTAGTGTTCTTAAATTTTTCCACATTTATTACCGCTATTTCAAGTTCTACTAGTTCGTCTTTCACCTCACGCACTTCAATATCGTGGTGAAGACCCTTTATTAAATACGCGAATGTTCTTTCACTACGCGGCGTATAAGTATATTTTCACTATTTAGTTCTCCAAATCGCGACATTTCGAAAATAAAATTTGAAACTGTCAAAAGTTTTACATAAGCAGTGATATGACCATGATATGACATTAAGTCAGGTGACAGCCGGGGTGTTATTGCTAATGATAACATTCCGGGGTAGTTATCAGTATAATCAAATGTTGATTGGATATCCTGACACATGTGACATAAAAGGATTAATTTTGATTAGTCGAAAATTGAATCCAAATATTTTCATTTGAATTGGATTATAGAAATATCTATAATAAATGTAGGGTAAATCAAGGAGAGTTGGCCACAGTTTTTTACATGCTGTCCAAAAAATAAATATATGAGTCGTGGAAACTGAATAGATATATTTCGAGGTAACTATATTATTCTACAAAACAAAACATAATACAAAACATGAAAATTAACAATCAATTGTCTAGAAAAAAAGATGAACCCAACAGTTGCTTTTGGCCATCTCACCCCAACTGCTCGGGTGAGATGATCAGTGCACTTTGGTATAGATGGCCAGTATTCTGGTTTTCACTTTTTCTTTTTTATACCGCACATTTGGCAGAGATCTTTGAAATTGGTACAATTTTCATGCAACCAGTGCTTGCAATTTATACATTTGATCCAATCTTCTACCTTTTTGGTAGTGTTATAATTTTCTCCGCAACGAACACATTCAGCATTGCTATCATCCTCTGCACCTTCATCTTCACTCTCTAGCTGCACATCTACATCAGATTCTGAACTCGATTGCAGAAATAGGTCATTTGCATTCTTCTTTGAACACTGTTGTTTCGGCATATTTTCATCACACTGTACAAAAGTAGTTTTAGAGGTTCCTGGTTTCACATTCATAGATTCACTATGTGCTGATTCTTGTGTTAGTGTTTTATGGGCGCCGGATTGAGACTGCGAAACTGCTCCGTTGTGCGCTTGTGGATTTTCCACTGATTGATCAGATATTTCATAAGCATGATCCGGGATCGCTTCAGAATATTCCCCAACTTTGGGACAGGAGATTACCAAACTGAGGTCTTTTGATTTGTCTTCCTGGGTTTGTTCTAATCCAGTTTCTACATGCATTGTAAAAATTGCTTTTCAGTGATTTAAACACAGCTCGATCTAATGGTTGTAAAAAATGAGTTGTGTGACTAGGTAGACAAATCAACACAACATCATTAGCATCTGCAAGCTCCAAGAGTTCGACGGAAGTACAATGAGATGCGTGACCATCTAGGACCAAAACAACCTTGCCATTTGGTTTCCTTGGTATGAACATTTCTTCTAGCCATCTTAGGAATAGTGTTGTATTTACATAAGCTGACTTCTCGGACATGTACACAGCTGCTCCTGGTGGCATACCGTCTTCAAATTCATCTTTTTTATTTTTTCCCTTGAATATGGCAACCGGTGGCAAAAATGTCCCTTCCGCATTACAGCTCGCAATTACACTAATTGTTTCGCCTTTTTCTCCAGACGATAATGCATGTACATCCTTGGACCCCTTTTGTGCTACCACATAGCCTGTTCTGTTGTTAAGTTGTAGCCCGGTTTCATCAACGTTATATATCGAACCAGGCTTATTAAACAGATTATTTTCTTCTAAAACGGACCCCAGTAGATCAAAATAAGACGCTACTTCAACACGATTCATGCCTAGGCCTCGAGCCAGAGAAACTGTCTCTGTTTTTCTTATGGACAAATCCCGATTTCTGGATAAAAAGGAATGAAACCAATCATAACCTGCTTTTTGGATATTTGCGTTGAATTTATGTTTTAGTTTCAACTGCTCGGCGAAATGGTATGCTACTCTTCTAATGTCATCAATGGTTAAAGGAAACCCATGTTTCTGCATTTTCTTTATATGTATAACTAGTTTCTTCTCATTAAATTCTCCAAACGTGGAATCTGGCCCCAACCTACTTCTTTTAATGCAGTCATTTTTTTTCACTCTTCTTTCCAGCGTTTTGCGAGGTATTCCAAAATTTTTAGAGGCCTTCATGACCGCCATGCCATTTTTCACGGCATCAATTGCGTTTTGTAGACTTTCTTCACTCCAATTACCTCTGGTAGTAGTGCCCTTTCTTCTATATTTGGTAGGCATTTTGCTACAAATACAAAAAAACACACTTATTATTATGGCCAACTATACCTTAATACTGGCTGGCCGACTCTCCCAAATATAAGGGAGAGATGGCCATCCATATTTTTGCAGCTCATGTGGTGGCAACAACGTTATTATTAGGTTAAAACACTTCTATAACTATTACGAAGCATCATCTACATCAAATCGTTAAGTCAATATAATATATCATACTTACATTTTAAAATTTGGTTGTGCACAATAAAATTTCACCAATCACCCAATATTTTATATGAAAATAACTCGATAAATCAAGACGGCATATATACTGTGGGATATTCCTTACATTTCGTGGTTGTAAACAGACAACTGTAACGCAATGGTGGAGCCCTCTAGAAGTGAATAGCCAAATTATAGGCGTATGGCCAACTGACCCGAGTGCTTTGATTATACATATACCAGATTGACCAAGTGCATTGCGTGTTACAATAACTACAAAAGTTACAAGATGTCGCATAAATAACAAAATTGCCCATTAATATATATTTCAGCTTAGCATACAACCTACATACCTCATGCGCTATCTATTAGCAAGTGCCTATAACTAATGCAACAGTAATATTGCAGAAAATGATTTTCTCTCTACATGTTAAAAAATCACAGAATACGAGAACCTGTGGCAAAATTACTACACTTATAAATTGATGTAAATATAGGTTTGTTCCAACAAGAATACGAAACTATCCGTAATAGTTGCAAACTATCAAGATTCTGCGCATTAGTAATTTTGCCGTTCCAACAAACCAAACTACAATTTGCAAACTGAAATTTGATGTTCCAAGTAAATCAATAATCGATTGGAAACTGTTTGTTGATAGTCAGAACAATTTGCGAATTCTTTGCTGATTTTCAGAGTCTGTACTTTACGCTTGCGTAGCTTATTTCATTTTACATTGGTACTTTATAATTTCGAGGTTAGTAGTTAGTCATTTAAAACGACGCCTTTGAGAACTCAAATTTTGTATAAGTGTAAAGACTTTTTGTATCTTAAATTCAATTTCTTTACAGTAGAAAATAAAATTTCAAATTGTTTTTTAAAGCGTTCCAACAAAGGCAAATTCCAAACAGTTGTAAATTAATTTCTGATTGCGCATGCGCACTAAAATAAATCTGCAAACTATCACAAACTGTATGTTGGAACAAACCTTATGCCTAAGTTAATGCATTTTGTGTGCATTTCACAACTGTAAACCGTGTATATATTATGGTAATTCAATTTTTGATTGATTGCATTCTCGGCATACGTAAAAATACGTAAAATCACTGCAATAAAAAGCATGAAAGTTGATTTTGTTAATTGGTATAGTTAATTGTTAAGGGTGTACTTGCTGGTCTGCTGGAATCTAATCGTAGACTGCGAGACGAAAGTTATGAAAGAGATAGCACAGAATATCAAACAAACACAATTTGATTCAGTGACCGTCACTCTTCAGGCTATTCACGCCAATTTGTGTAGAAGAAACGCCGGGTCGGATTGAGAAAAAATTATATACGTTGACAGGGTGGATTGACCGAAAATTAGATGCCCTTGATAAGTATAGATAATATTACGCTCTTTCAAAATAGCAACTGCGTCCAAACTCATTTTATATTATTAGAATTATATTAGAATATCTTTTAATATTAATCCTCGATGAAATATTTTATCAAATTTGGAAATAATGTTTGAAATACTTTTACTGTGTTATGAGATAGGAGCAGTACATCCTTAAGTAAAGGTAGTGGAAACGGCCCTAAGACAATTGTAGAAATAGAAAAAAAAACAATTTTTAGTAGTAAGTATTTTATAACAATAACAACAAATAAAAATTCAAAAGCATCTATTTAAACCAATATAAGAAATTAGATAATAAAACTTGAACATGACAAAATTCTTCACAAATGCATTACTTTTTGAGTTTCTTTCCTGATACATCACGTGGATACTCAGAAGCAATTTTACATTGTTTAAATATCAAGCATGTGATGGAATGATTTAATAATAGCAGGCCATGAGAATTGCAATCTCCACTAATGAAAGAAACGATGTCCGGGATCTTCATTGCTCTATATGCAATCCGTTGCCTTAACGTTTTTTCTTATATTTAATGCGATCAAAGCAATCTTGGAAAGTTTTAATCAATACTGAAACTGCATTATTAAGTACATCTGTAGGTGCCAATAATGTACTATGTTCATAAGATGTAGATACAATTTATATATAGAATTAGCAATTCTTCTGCATTTTTTAAAGTGGACGATCTATCCATAAAGGCGGCTTAGCACAGTTTGCATTTGGTTTTTTTGAGAGTCCTGTTGAGAATATACGCCTTGAATACTTTTATTGCCTTTTATTTAACTCACTAAATAAAAATGTATAACATGTTTTACAACTATATCCTATTACACCCGTATTACATCTTGAATCTTGCTCATAATTTACGCATGTCTATTATCTACACATATGTCTGTATGTATTAATTATTTGAATTATCGCGCTTTATTTACCCTCGTACAGGTGGCGCCACATGTAACAATACAAAGCGCACGAAATATGAAAAGCACAAACATGGCCCCCACCTTGAGAGCTCCAGCTTTCAATCAAAAAATAAGTGAAATACGAATGTTTTACAAACAAATAGAATACAAAAAAAATACACAGTACACTCCTTAGTTGTAAACGTCATCTTCAATAGATTGGGAGTACGCATACTTTCGTCGTAGGACGCCTTAATGTTTTTCCACTCGGTAATTTCACTGTCACCACACGCACAACGCCGTCTGCTCCTGGGTGGACGTCCACAATGCGCCCTAGCGGCCATTGCAGTGGAGGCATGTGGTCTTCCTTCAGTAGTACCATCAACCCTGGTTGGATTGTCTCATGTGCTGTCTTCACCCATTTTGTGCGACCTTGAAGCTCTCCTATGTATGCTTTTGACCACTGGGACCAAAACTGCTGGTATATCTGTTGATACTTCTGGTAGGTGTTCAACCTCGCTTCCTTAATATTAATGTAATTGCCTTCGGGAACACTGGTAAGGCTTCGTCCGATTAGAAAGTGTGCAGGCGTTAACGGGTTAAAATCCGTGGGATCGGAAGATAACGGTGACAGAGGTCTAGAATTTAGCACTGCTTCGATTTGGGAGAGGACAGTGGAAAATCCTTCAAAGGTAAGTTTGCGATTGCCAACAATTCGTTTGATATGTGACTTTACTGATTTAACTCCGGCTTCCCAAAGACCCCCAAAATTAGGAGTTCGCGGAGGTATAAAGTGCCACTCGATTTGATCATTTTGCAAGTTGTGTTTTATGAATTCGTTGCTCCCCGACAAGAAACCCTTTAACTCTTTCATTTCTCTTGCGGTGCCTATAAAATTAGTTCCGTTGTCTGAATAAATGTCAGACGGTTTCCCTCGTCTAGCTACAAATCGTTTTAGTGTAGCGAGAAATGCCTCGGTACTCAAACCGGAAACCAACTCTAAGTGCACCGCTTTAGTACAAAAACACACGAAAATGCACAAATATGCCTTAGAAATGCTACCTCCACGATCAAGTTTGTTCTTTAACTCGAATGGCCCTGCGAAATCTACACCACAGACTTGAAAGGGTAAGCTTACGGTAATTCGATGTTTAGGCAGATTGCCCATGAGCGGGTTCGCGGTATTTCGAGGTGCAACTTTGAAACAAGTCGTGCACTTACGAACTACTCTCTTTACTACGACACGTCCTCGGATGGGCCAATACCTCTCTCTTAAGGAGTAGAGTGTTTGCTGAGGGCCTGCATGAAGCAGTCGAATATGTTCCCGTTCGATTAGCAGTACGGTGAACACATGATCTCCGTGCAGCAATACGGGATGCTTTTTATTAAACTGGAATGTTGACGCGTGTAGTCTTCCACCGACCCGTAATATTCCGGTTTCATCGACAAATGGGCTTAGCTTGACAATAGGACCCTTTAAGTCCTTGCCTTTCCCGTGTTTAATGCGATTGATCTCTTCTGAGAATGATTCTAACTGACACATTTTCGTCAATACATTTAGCGCGTTGTTCAGTTCATCTAGTGTTAATGATTCGGATCGTTTTGAAGATTTATTTCGCGTATTATAAATGAATCTTAAACAATATGCTGTTACCCGTTGCAGCTTTGAAAACGAAGAAAACCTATGAAACAGCTCATTTGTTTCGTGTTTAGTTAAAACTAATGTTTTTAGAGCTTTTCTCTCCGGTATCTTGTTTACAGAATGCAGCGTTGTATTTGGCCAATTTGACTCGCTTTCTTTCAACCAAGTAGGACCTTCCCACCAAAAATCTGCTTCTACTAATTCGCGCACCGATACCCCCCGGGATAGCAAGTCTGCTGGATTATCCTGCGTTGGCACATGCCGCCAATTATTTACGTTAGTAAGTGTGCTAATCTCTGATACGCGATTTGCTACAAAAGTTTTTAAATTCCCAGGATCGTGTCTTATCCATGCTTGAACAATTGTAGAATCACACCAATAAAATGTTTCCCGTATATTGACGTTCAGTGCTTGAGACACCTTATCCATTAATCTGGCTAACAATAACGCACCTGAAAGTTCCAACCTAGGGATTGATATGACCTTGGCGGGTGCTACTCGCGTTTTCGCGCATATTAAACGTGTTCTTATCAGATTATTCGCGTCTGAACTCCTTGCATAGATGCAACAGCCGTATGCGTTCTCCGAAGCATCAGAAAAACCGTGCAATTCGATCCACCGCGGTTCAACTGCAATAACATGGCGTGTTATTTTTAGTTCCGACAACTTTTGTAAGTCCCTAGTCCAACGTGACCACTCGCTATGCACGTCTTGTGGTACCCCTTCGTCCCACGTAAGATTAAGTTTCCACAACGTTTGCAACAATATTTTTGCAGTTATGATGAACGGAGATAACAGCCCTAATGGATCAAAGATTTGTGATACGACCGATAGTATAGCTCGTTTGCTAAAGGCCTTTCGTGTATTGGTTCTAAATCTGTAGATTAACTCGTCAGATTCGCAGCACCATTGCAACCCTAACGTACCCTTTGTTTGACTTCCCGTAATGTTCAGGACTGAGAGTGAATCATTGTCCGTTTTGAATTTTTCTAAGATAGTAGGCTCGTTGCTAACAAATTTTCTAAGTTCAAATTTAGCGTTTCTCAGAATGTCTGTAATTGTTAAGCATACGGTCTCAGCATGTTCTATAGTGTCAAACCCAGTTAATAGGTCGTCCATATAAAAGTCTCGCAAGATCCGTTCCGATGCTTCTGGATATGTCGCGGCGTTTTGTTCAGCTACCTTTTGCAAACATTTTACTGCTAAATAAGACGCTGCTGTAGTTCCATATGTTACCGTTTGTAACTCGTATGCTCTAAGCGCATCCTTTGGATTAGCCCGCCAAAATACCCGCTGTAACCGCGTTTGTTCCGATGCTACTAATATTTGTCGGTACATCTTTTGTACGTCTGCGGATACTACGAACCGCGACTGACGAAATCTCAATAAAATACAAAACAACTCGTCCTGTAAAGCAGGACCCGTCATCTGTAAATCATTTAAACTACATCCCGAATTTGTCTTACAAGAGGCATCGAACACCACGCGTAATTTGGTTGTTAAACTATCCTCCTTTGTGACACTATGGTGAGGTATATAGTATACTGGCAAATCGCATTTCTCGTTTTCTATAAGGGACATATGACCTAACTGTATATATTCGTTCATAAAGCTTACGTATTGTTCCTCTAATTCGATATTCGCGTTAAGTTTTTTTTCTAACTGATTAAACCGTTTCAATGCTGTTTCGCGAGATTCGCCTAAGAGTTCTAACGATTCTTTAAATGGTATAGATACGATAAATCGACCGTCCCCATTTCGCCTAAGTGTACTATCGAAGTACCGTTCGCATTCTAATTCTTCCTTCGTTAACCTTTTTTCTGGTAGGATGCTTTCTATTTCCCAAAACCTTTCTAGCTGACTTTGTATATCAATAGTTTTGGTAAAATTACAAATTTGATTTGATTCTACTGCAGAACTAGGCACCGGCCCCGATACTACCCAGCCGAACTTGGTCTTCTGCAATATGGGTAACCCTCGTCCCAAACCTATTTGACCGACGCACAACAGACTATAAAAGAATTCAGCCCCGATTAATACGCTTACTTTGTTG